>BEXV01004130.1:0-13299 GCA_003118195.1 Hemicentrotus pulcherrimus | reverse complement strand
GTAGTAGTAATGTTATAATTATTAGTAGTATCAATATTGTTATCATTATTATTGGTATTACCTTCATAAAATAATATACTTTATCTGCGTATTATGCAATTTTTTATGAGCATAGTCAATTACATGTTTGTTTGTTTTTTAAGCAAGAGATTCTTATCTTGACTTTTGAAATTAATAAAACGTTGGAAATAACTTTTAGAATATCGACTTTTGTAAAACCACTGCATATTCGATGTCGGAATTAATTTTATGAAATATGAATAAAACATATCATGTTCTTCGACAAAATCGAAATTCTGCGTATTCTGCATCCTAATATAGAGCTTGAACTAACAATTTGTTTGACCTTGAAGGTGCTTTTCCAAACGGGTCTAAGGCTGTGATTTCCCAAAGGTATTGAAACGTCATCAATTATTTACGGGTAGGGAAAGAATCGTGTCTGCATGTAGGGCAGTGGTCTGCGAATTAATATCAAGATAATTGTTTCTCTTTCCTTTAATATCTCATTAGATTGAGAAAATTTTGATTATATGCGACATTGCTTTATTTTCCTTGGCCATGCTTTGACCCTGGTGCATTCCTTCAATGAGGCGGATTCCTCCCGCTCTTATGATATCATAGTGTGTCTTCATGTCTTACACCACGGCAACAGGTTTCACTCTGAAGAAAAGAAATTCAATGAGTTATATTATCATAATGATATCACGTATTATGTTAGTTGACTTTAAAACAATTTTCAAAGAAGTTGTGTATTCAATAAGACGTTTAGGGTAATGTATTTAAGTGGTTTGATCCCTGTCCTATCTCTGGTTAGTCGCTCTTAGGTCCCAGCCAGTCAGCCAGCCAGCCCTGAAATATGAGACAATACTCACCCATTCTCCTCGCGCAAGGTAATGGGTAAAACGTGCTGTAGACTAGGCTTAGAGTCACGCTCCATTTATTTGTATGCATATCGGCTCGAAACAAGTCACCTTCAGCTCTCCTTCCACACCCATAGGGAGACGTATGTCAAACATCATTGCACATCACGGGTTACAGTCTGTACTCGTAGAAATCAGACGACATTAATCCTAAATGTTGTACATGACAATGTTTAAAATCTTTACGTCGCTTTCCAACAGACTTTTTTGTTTTTGTATGCATGCTGGGAATCGTCTACAACGGTAAAATGTATTGATTATATTAAATTCACATTAGAAACATGATTCAATTTATTTAATTCACTTATATTTATCAATATTTATTTGGAGGTGAAATAAATTTTCATTTCACAGCAGTTAGCTAGACGTGACAACGTTCTTTTCGGATAAATCAAATTGAATACAAAATGAATCTAAACATTTAAACATTCAAACGGCAGAAGGCAAATGCACAATGCAATTTCAGGAACATATTTTCTTTTAAATTCCTACCAGTTTAACTCCTAGTTGAGGTTCAGGAGCGTAACTTTTGGCTATTTACCGGGCTCATAACGGATAATTAAGAAAGCATACAATCGCTGCGAACTATCATTTACAGGCGTTACCATGACAACAGCTCGGACGAGTTTTTGCGACCAAATGCGGAATAAGAACCTTGATGTGTAAGCTGCGATGACAATCAGGAGAGCCTCAGGCCATTTTGCTGTACGCATCGAGAAAAAAAAGCAATTTCAGGAGATAGATGTTAAAGTTCAAAGTTGTTAATTCTGTGAACTCTGTTAATAATCTAATCGGTCAGGTACCGTGTATAATCAATGACCACAAAATAAACAATGACGATCTGCACACCTAGTGCGGTGTTATGAGTTCAGTATCTGATGGGTAAATCGCGGGATTCTCATTGTGTCCTAAGAAAAGAACATGCAAACATAGGTTTACTCCCTGTGACAAGACAGCACTTGAATAAAACCATTTCATGATTACAAATCAATGCAAGTCTGAATAAAACATGTTGTGGAACCACAAACAGTGCAGATGAAAGTGAAGAAATGTACTGCTTCAACTCGTCAGAGAGTCTGTTGTGTTATTTTGCGTTGGTTTTAGCAGCCGATAATCATCAAAGTTTTAAAGACCTACCGTTTCGTTAATCATTGCTTTTTTTTTATATAAAAACATACATGAACTGGAAAAAATGTACTACTTCCATTATTATTATTATCACTTCATGTCGATGAATATATTGTATATTTATTCATATTTTATAATGTGTTTATTTCAGTTGTGTTTAATCAAATTTTCCCATTCCGTTAAAAAAAAAATTGCTGTCCTCGAGGGCCTTGGACAAAAAAAATATCAAGTAAAAGATATTTACAAAAGTATTATACAAAATATACATGATACACAATCTTGATGTAGAACTTACGCCTGGTATTTATCCTCATACATGCAGTACACTCTTTTCAATCAACAAACTTTGTTGTGCTAATCATTGGAGGAAGGCCGAAAGTACGGTTACTTTCTGCTATAAGCTGCTACAGAGTCATGATGATGGTGGTGGTGGTGGTGATGGTGGTGATGGTGGTGATGATGAGGAGAATGAGAGGGAAGAAAAGGGGAAGAAGAAGAATGGATGAATTGATGATGATGATGATGGTGGTGGTGAAGATGAGATAACAATGATGATAACGGTGATGATTTGGATGATAGCGATGATGATATTAATAATGACGATCATGATCATTGACAGGTATTTCGTGAAGCCACTCTAACTGTATCTCAAGTGTTTTGCCCACGATCCCAGAAGATCGATTGTGGTTAAGTATCTCCCCATTGATTCTCGGGTGAAGCTGTTCAGAACATTACAAGTTCAACGCCCAGACAGAATCCGGCTTCGTCTGAACATACATTATCCCCTTCTTCTTCTCTACTGAGCACATTATTCTTGCTTCTCTTGGCGTAATAAAAAAATCCGATTATCAGATTAAGATCGATAGTCTATTTTGATAAAAAGATATTAATTTCTCCAGTCTTTTCACGAAAAATACTTAGTTGCACAATAATCATTAGTATTTAAAAGGCTGAAAGGCATCGTTTAACAATGTTACATTTGATATGCATGGCCATATCAGTGTATGTGTTATGGTGATATATTGACGCCCTTAAAACAATGCGCTTTAAAATAATCATGAAGTGCCTTAAAAGTTAACAAATCTTTGAGCGACCGGTTTTACCATACTAATTGTCCCCAAAAGCCTGTAGTGTTATACAAACCGTTAGGAAAACGAATTTTGACATTTCGATTTCAATTCATAAATATCTTGATAATCAGACAGGCGATCGGTTTGTAAAAGTCATGGGGCTTCTGATTTACCTAAAGGTTTATAAGTATCATTGCTAAGAGAGTGTACACGTATATCTACAGGAGATATGAAAACATTGTTTTCAGTGTCGAATCCAAAATTCTGTCACCATGTATGGGGCACAAAATTAAAAAACTCTGATAAGCGAAGTAAATACAAACCAGTACTGTAACTAACACTATTCAAACCACGTTTTATTCACAAAAATTCTGATAAGGAAAAAAGGAGGCTCTAAAATGTTACCAAAATCAAGACGATTACGTAGCTACCCCCACCCCANTATCTTCTCCTGGATTCCTCCACGATTATGACCGGGTTTTGAGGACTATAACATAAACTCTGTATCCAAAGTATCAATGTCTGCATCAGTTAGACTTTCTCTATCCAATGTCCAAGTTTATACCTAGAAGGACTTTTGGTGAACATCACAATTACAGTGGTAAGAATTTATTTCGAAAACAACGTGCTTGTTCTAGAAATCTAGTTTGTGTTAGTTTCTTTGAGTTTGACTAAAAGGGCAAGGATGGTTATTAAAGCGAAAATAAAATGCAATGGTGGCCGGTCGCAATGGATTGGGAGGAGTGTAATAAGTGTGAATGCTATTTATCCAATCTGAAAGCGGATATCTTCATTGAGTTATAGGATATTCGAGCAGACTCTTGACGGCTGGGAACGTTTAACCAACGGCAAGAGAAGCGCACGCACAGAACCACTCGTGCTTGCTAGAAGCGGTGGAGGCCATGTTCTCATGTTTGAACATCACGTACCCACTGCCAGAAGTCAATTATGAAGGTTTACTCTTTACTCTTTATACTCTTACATCTTAAGTAGGTGAGATCGCGACTTTGAAATGTTGAAAAAACTGCGTACTGTTGACATTTCACTTTGAATGTCAAATGGGTCAGCGTTTGAAATGAAAGATGGTAATGGCCTGTTTGTTCCGGCAGTGTGAACACGATCCGAGGAAGAGGTGGCATGGAATGAGGGTGAGTTAAAGCGGGTGACTAACCTCTATATCAACTTATATCAAACGTCTCATCAACACATCAAATCTCCTACCCGAAGGCCTAGACGCTATAGCCTTCCGTTAAATCACTCTAATCACTCTTCTTCAGCAAGATGGCGTGGTTACCTTTTTATCTTCTTCTTTTTTTTTTTTTACCTCTCTCTATCGCTCTTTCCCTTTCTCCTTTTCTTGCTCCATAACCTAAAAATTGATTATAAACTTTCAAGGTGTCGCAATAAAGAGAAAGTGTTCAAATCATGATCACACAGAGAGCATTGGCTAAATAATGCATAATGCCACGATTACGCATCGATGGATTTATACCAAAATTATTACTTGATAGGAATGCATAATTGTGTTTCTTCTTCGAGTAACATTTTATCTTTAAAAGACTATCCCTTTTTAAAAGCAAATTGAAACATTGTTACCGTAAACGAATACAAGCAGGCTTGATAAAACAATGATAACATTTAGGATAACTGATAATTTCGTTATCATCTAAATTTATAGGAGTACCTCATTAAAGCGCAGCTGTAAATGCAAGAGATTTAAAACATTTTCGTTTTCGCCTTGTCGGGAAATTCCGTGAAAGGAACTGGATTGGTCGCCAACTTGATGACCAGTTTAGACCAACATCAGAGAAATTTGTCACAATCCTCACCGCTCAGATCTGTCGAGTTTCAAGCCTGTGTAAATGGGATATTCATTGTTCAATAATTATGTTATATGCGACAGGCTTAGCGGGGAAAAAAGATGTTTTAATCACGGGGTCATTTTCTTTTATTTTTACAAGAATGATGCTAATAACATTTCATTTATAAAGAGCTGTTTTTCAAAAGAAACGAAGCGCATTTGATAAGAGCAGATTATTAAGGCAAAGTTCATTATCGCGATTCACATTTAGGAAAAATATCAAACAAAGGTATACATGTAATATAACAAGTTCCTCTCTATACTTTAGGAAAATGTTCGTTTTGTCTTCTAAGGCTAATTCTTTCACGATTTAAATCTTTTAAAAGACTATCAAATTTCTTATTAATACTTTTGATTTATGTTTTCAAGGATCACCTGATTAGTGCAGATTCGTTGACACGGTATGAATCCACCAACTTTAGATGCAAAATTAAACCCGGTTAGTGAGATCACCCTTATGATACAATGTGTTGCCACACTTTGTTCACATAGTCAACTATGTGTAAATTGTATGGACTTTTTTGTGTTCACACTGTTGTCACACAATATCCATATGATATGATATACTTAACACAGAGTACCACATATTTACGACGGTGTTATATGTATTGACTATATGTTGACTCTTTGTCACAGTGTGGGGTTTCTGATCATGTTGCTTAATACCACATAGTCGTACATATGTTACACAGAGTGACACATATTTACCACAGTGTGGTATATACTGCACTATGTGTACATTCTGTGTACACAGAGTTTTCACAGTGTTGGGTTTCAGATCATTTGGTTTACTTCACATCCCCCTGCCTCCCTTGAGCAAGGAGCGGGGGCCGGGCACAGCCAACAACCCCCCCCCCCCCCCTCCTGGATACGCCATTGAATGTCGTCATTTGGCTGGCAGAAGGGCACTAGCAGGCGATTTTGCCGAAACGTTAAGTTTTAATTTTTCATTCATAACTCGATAAAGTTTGACATTATATATATATCCATCTTTTACCAAAAATTTCGGCTTTGAAAAAATATAATAAAAAGAAAGTTGGCAGTTGCAAGGTCATATTATTTCCAAGCAGAAGGGCGAAATACGACCTTGGATCACGCATGCGCGCCGCATAACGTTAGAGCAGTGTTAAATTAAAACCGTTTTCGTATTCTTCATCGCTAATTCCGAAAACGAGAAAAGGTAAGAATTACAAATTTTGCTATCCAAAGTTATTTTCAACTTTAATTTATAAGATATTGAAAAGTTTCATTCTTGATAAGTAATTCTTCACACTGTGTTAAAATCAAGGCAATGGCAGAAAAAAAAAGCAAGTTAAATCGCAAAATTATGTCATAGTATATTTGTTCAGTCCCATTCGTGGAACCTCGTGTATTGTTTATAAAACGTTTCTAAAAAGCAATTGTATAGTCTGGTTCTAGTACACCTACTAGGTCATCAACCCCCGGTAAACCACCCCAAGTCAACTACCCCCAGGACAAATACCCCTTAGGGCAACCACCCTCTAGGATGGCTACCCACAGGATTACTACCCCGGATAACTACCCCCAGACAACTACCCCTATGACAACTACCCCCGGACAACTACCCCCTTGACAATTACCCCCTGGGGGTCGATGTCCTCGGGGTATCGTCGTAGAGGGTGGTTGCCCTAGGGGTAGATGTCCTAGGGGGTAGTTGTCCTAGGGGGTGGTTGACTGGGCTTGAAACAGAGGCAATCAAAATTATCAATTTACTACCTAATCGGAATTTTATGATAATGGAGGTGAGCATATTAAAACATTTATGATTTATTTTTGTCAAAAACTAAGTATTACCACGAGATGCGTTCAAAAAAGTATCGTTTATATATTCATATATTTATGGGACATGAAATAAATGTTTAATGAAGATTCTTTTTTACTGAATTATAGAAAAGTCTACAAATAAATGTGAGATGATCAACTGATCATGACGTACATTACCGTATCATGCTAAATTTCTCAAAATTATTAATTTACTACCGTAATTGGAATTTTATGATAATGGAGATGAGCATGTTAAAACATTTATGGTATATTCTTCGAAAGCTAAAGTATTACCACGAGATGCGTTCGTAGAAATATCGCTAATATATTCATATATTTATGGGACATGACATTTAAAGTTTGTTTTTACTGAATTATAGAAAAGGCTACAAATAAATGTGAGATGATCAACTGATCATGACGAACATTACCGTATCATGCAAATTTTCCCAAAATTATTAATTTACTACCATAATTGGAATTTTATGATAATGGAGATGAGCATATTTAAAACATTTATGGTATATTTTTTCTAAAGCTAAAGTATTATCACGAGATGCGTTCGTAGAAATATCGCTTATATATTCATATATTTATGGGACATGACATAAATGTTTTATGGAAATTCTTTTTTTTACTGAATCATAGAAACGTCTACAAATTAATGAAAGATGAGCAACTGATCATGACGTACAATGCCGTATCATGTATTTTTAGGCCGTTGGCCACGAGATACTTTTGTATATATAATTTCATCATTTTCTTTTTTTTCTTCATTTTTATTAAGCAGGGTAGAGTAACTTTAGGCAGATTGGTTATATCAATCAATTAAAGTTGTCATTTCCCTAGCTTATATTTACATAATTTCGTATGTTCGCAGGGATTATACATAAAAGAGTAGATTCACAGCCCCCAGGGATCGATCAGCTTTTTCTATTCAGAAAGGGGGAGAAAAAGGGGAGGCGAGTAAATATTATGTGATAAAGCATTTCAACCGCAGGGCCTAATTTACCCAGCGATCTCGGGATATGTTATGACAGCTTTTTCTTTTCTATTCTTTTGCATAATATGTTTTGAGGTAAATTCGATTACGACAGCCCTTCGACTACATCTCTGTATTCTGGAGCACTGGGCACATGACTTGAAATGTTAAGAAGATCATATCGAGAGTTGCATTTTGGAAAGAAACAAATATATGCCAAGATATTGAAACGCCATGTTCAATAGAGATAGAGAAAACACGAGAAAGGTCGTTTCAGACACAATTAATGAAATAAAATTGAAAAATGGAGACCGAGGAGGATGGGAAAGAGAGAGACAGGAGAGGGAGAGAGAGAGAGAGAGAGAGGGGGGGTGATGTTTGGGTGTACATTGCAATGTTTTTTTTATAAATAAAATGAAATTAAACGGATCAAAGAACACAAAGCAAAACGCCAAAAAATCAATTAGAAATTCTTATTGTGCCAGGGGCAGTGAAGAAAAGCAAATGGAGTATGCATCAATTAACACATCAAATTTGTAATCAAAGTGAATATGAGTTATACAGTAGCAGTGGTTCACAAGATTTTATTTTCATCTCTATTTGACTCATTTCAATTATGTGAACGGGATCGGGGGTAAAACAGAAATTGGGTATTCTTGGTTTACTTTATCTTTACATCATGAAGAAATTTCACCACATCCAGTGTTTAATGAAACAAGTTATTGTCTTTAAAAAGACGGTGAGTTTTATCTGTAGCTATCTTACGCCTACGTATATGGGAGATGAGAAAATGCACCCTTTAGGTGTAATTGGAGTGTGTATTCAAGATTTAAAGTCGATGGAACAAGATCAGGTAGAGAACATTGATAATTCGAAAGCGGAACGTACATAACTCAAAACGGTCATGGATTATTCTGCTCCTATAAACAGTTTGACAATTCTATTTCCTTAAGGGTTCAATGAATCTCATATGGATATCGATAGATACTTGTAATCGTACTCTAAACATAGATATATAATGTAAACCTGTACGACTACACATTCCCCGTTAGAGTTAAAATGTAGCGTAACTGATATAACAGATTGTCATAAACGAACATGACACTTCTGTCTGTTTTCTACAAGCCCTTTTGACTTTGCTTTATTATGTTTATTGGGTCATGGTAACCAGCTACTGGTAATCTCTGTTCCATTTACTACCAAAAACAAAAGAAATTTCAAATATGAAGTGCTTGTGGTGTAATATGAGACGTACAGATTACATGTTTTGACCAACATCATGCCCAAACGTAATTAAATACACCACACGATGAAAGCACGTGTATGTCTTTTTTCTTTTGCCTTAAATTGTCCACGGCAACACAGATATTTCTGGATTTATAGCCATTTTCTGGCAGGTAAACGTTTATAAAAATTTCCCATCTTTAAAGAAAATTAGAACATTATGTTCTTTCGAGAAGAATGGGAATAGGTGTAACATACATACGTGGCACCGTATACAACCATTAATAATTATAATTAACAATGTTCAATATAGAAGGGAGAGGATACAGCACTTGCATACGGGTTTAAATTTTGATTGAGATTTTGCATTACAAGGCAACTTAGATTTACCCGAGTTTTTCAAAGTCAAATTTGAAAGAACATACAATTTAAATGACAAAATCATCTTTGTTTGATCTAAATCGGTTCAGAGACGGCTGAAATATCCATAAATATAACGATTTTTAATACTTGGGTACCACCACAAATATTAGATGTTTTGGAAAAACCGTTGAAAAACGAAATAGCGCCTTTTTCATCGCAATTCAGACAATGATGATGTTGGCTTTTTTTTTGTTGTTGGCATTTTCGTGTTGGTTATAATACGCACAACCAACCGGCCCGTTTATTGATATTTTCAATTCAATAATTAATTAATGGTCATCGTATTTTTTAGAAAGTTCTAGAGCTGAATTGGTATGGTCGTATCGGCTAAATTTCACACATTTTGGGGTCTAAAATTAACTTCATACAATTTTAGGTTCTAAAAGGGCACTAGAAATGTCTTAGATAAGAATAAGAGCAATAACCATGCACTTTGAAGGCATTTGCGGTCTGAAAACAGAACTCATCTATGCTTTTAAAAATGAATACCTTAAACTGGTCTGTGTATTTTCATATACTTTTCAACGCGTGAAAAACCTCTCTTTTCCTTTGCCTAATTGATAAAATTAAAAGTTCCAATAATCATTATTTATTGAGTTACTAATCATGTCTTTCCTTGTTTTGCTCTTCTCGTATCTATCTATCTATCTGTTTCTCCCCCCCNCCCCCTTATTCTCCCTTCTCTCCCTCTCTCCTCTATTTTTCTTTCTTTTGCTCTCTCCATATTTGTCTTTCTGCCTCTGTGTCCCTTTCTAATTCATCTATTCCTCTCAGTCCCCCTTTCTCTCTCTCTCTCTCTCTCTCTCTCTCTTTCTCTCTCTCTCAATCTCAATTTCTCCTATCCCCCTGAAGTTTCTCCTGATTCTCATTTCCGACCTTAGGCAAGCTTCCCCACCATCTCTATGGACATTAGTACTCGCTAGTCATGAATTTTCGGAATGTTAAATGTAACCGAGGGACAAGCTACGAAAATGTTGTATTCGCAACTTGGAAGCTGATTATGAAGCCACAAAGAAACGTGATTGATTGTAGGGGACTTTGATGCAGTTTCCACTTTGCCTCTATACACGAAACCTAGGGGGAAAGGTGATAAATTATCCAATTTCCAGAAGATTATTCTGAAACCACTTCGGATGCATCGCTTTGCCCTGCCGTGCACAAATAATCCAGATTTCGATAAATCGTCGCTAAAGAATTATTCTGTACATTTTAAATTTTTGGGCCCCATATAGGTTGAAGTGTCAGATAAGTCAAGACGAGTATTTATTTTCCATTGCTTAGACTAACATTTATTGATGTTATGCTTAATCTTATCATGTTACACTGTGTTATTGTTCTGGAGATAAACATATAATATGACATGTCAACTTGAACTTTGAGATGAACTCTGACAAATCATGGGTCTATCGGGTAAGAGGTAGAGGAGCAAAAAGGGGAAAAAATGGCGAGAAACAAGAAAGAAGGAACGGAGATTGGGAGAGAGGGGGAGAGGCGAGGATACAGAGGGACAGTGCCAGTGGAGTTAGAGTGAGGGAGTCAGAGAAAATTCAGAGAGATAGAACAGAGTGCAAATGAAACGAGTGAATCGAGAAGGCGAGAGAGAGAGAGAGAGAGAGAGAAAGAATGAAAGTGTTGAAGAGAGAAGGAGATAGATAGAAATATGAAGTGATGGGTTGGGAGAAAATAGAGAATGGAAAGAGGTAAACAGAGAGGTAGAGAGAGGAAATAGGGAGAGAGGAGTGAAAAGAACTGTTTGACTTGCCGCCGTGAATAGTCGATAGCCTGCACATCCCCGCAGAGTTAACATTGAATATGTGATTGGAAAGAAGATCTTTTTGTGGTTACCACATGGAATCATTTTACATTTTTGAATGATATGAGAGTGGATTTTGCTTTCATTCCCCACACACATATGCAGGCTTTCTGAGGTCACTGCCTGCTATGTTCTACCCTACTCTCTGGTATCCCATTGCGAACTTGAAGTACATGTATGACCGATGTGGTCGATCAAGGTTACAGAATGCGAGAACATTACCATAATTATTACCGTTCAACAAAATAAGATAACATAACGGAAGGGCAGCGAGGTTCGCCAAATGACTCTCTTTTTCAATGAAAACTATTGAATAAAGGCGATCACGTTCTATTGCTTCTATCCCTGTATTGGTGAAAAGTATATTTCCAGATTGATGTGCCTAGACGAACTTGACAAACTGAAGGACTGTTTCAACAATATGTTATTGCTTCACAAAAACCCTGGGCTTGTTTTATTCTTGAGTTTATGTGGACGTTAGTCAGTTTTCTTTAAGATTTTTAAATAATGTTTCATGGTGTATTTTTAGTCCAGGTTACCGTAGTTTATGAGAGGTTTTGTAGTTACTTTTGAAAGGACATAATAAAAGGTAGCCTCTTGTATTAAACTAAAAGTTGAAAATAAGAAAAAAAATCTTATCGGAGTGTGCTCAGAAGTGACACACACATCTTGTCATGTATGACAAAATAATAAATACCTGATGTTTCATATGAACCATGGCTCCGATGTAAATAAATAAAATGCTTTCAAGATTCACTCTCTTTGAAAATATGGTAATCTGTAATTCCCAGACCGCCTTTGAAGCACATCGAGGATTGAAACAAAATATGACATGTGCTAAACAAAAGTAAATTAATTAGCATCAGTATTATTCCTAAGATTAACATGATGTTAACTACTTTTGAAAGATCAAGTCAGGTACAATTTCAATGACCTACTGTATATCCTATATAAATCATGTTCGGTTATATGTTATTGTAATGTTCGAACATTTTAATAGAAGAGGGATGGGGCTATTGAAATTGCCTTAAAGGTAAAGACCAGTTTTGAAAACACCACCCTCTAAAAAAAAAAAGAACGGAAGCTCTTATTGCCAATCATGTAAATTAATATGTTTTGACTGATACATGATGATACAAATTTTGTCGGGAAACCGTCTACTATTTGATATATTTGGAAATTATTATATCTATCTGGACTGGATAGATATAGGGTAGTCCCATATAAATCTTTTTTTGTACAGTGCTTGTAAATTTACCAAGACTGGGCAAAATTTCTTATAATTTTGATGATTCCATAACCTTGCAGTACACACCAATACTTATATGCTAGATGATCAACTTTTTCTGATCAATTTAACAACATTTGTTTCACGATGCAATCACATGACCAGAACTGGTCTATACCTTTAAGTGGATTTTCGAAAGAAGCTGCGATCGTGTCAATTGTATCATTCGGTCGACATTGTATCTTATATGTAAGAGATCAATAGATTTGTAAAGAAGTCCACCGTATTCTCATGTACAAGTCCATCACAGACTTGATGTTGATAGGAAAGGTTGGTATACGCTTCGTCCATGGTTGTCTCTAAGTCTGAATCAAGGTCAATTCAAGTGACCTCCAGGGGAAGAAACGATTATTGGATAGGAAATATCTCAAAGTAATATCCATCCCTAGATGACAATCGAAATTGGCGACGGACATGGATTTTTCTCCCGCCTTTGTGACCCCCTTTCATTTCGTTGTATTTGATTTTTTGTCTTGGTCAGTGACAGATTTCAATCAATGCATTAAATAACTGACCACATATTGGAATGGCTGGGGCGTTCCCATAGCCGATAGCATTACTCTATGATTCTTCGCCCAGATAGTATTTGCCACTTTATGGATCCCGAGGTGATGATTATTATCGTTTATTCTGCAGAACGATTATAATGTCATCAATATCTTTGTCTCTCTCTCTGTCTATTTCCTATATTATTATTTTGGCATATCCCAAGATAATATTTTTTTTTTTTAATCATAAAATGCCTCCGAATGTATTTAATCATTAAAGGGATCGTTTTACAATGTTGAATCTGAGTTGCACGGCC
>BEXV01004129.1:2153-13246 GCA_003118195.1 Hemicentrotus pulcherrimus | reverse complement strand
TCCATAATTTATAAAAACAATATTTTTTTCTTCTTCATAACACTCATACTGTACATGTAGATTAGAAAAGAGTTTCATCAGGAAGGTTATAATAATGGTTCTTGTAACACGTCCAAAAGGAAAGATTACCTGTAACAGTTTCGATGCCCAGAGTTCAGACATCTTCCTCAGATGCAAATTCATGCAATAATCTCATTACTACTACCGGGTCATTAGTCTAGGCCAGTTTTAGCATAGTCTACTCTTGTGAATATGGGAGAGGCTGTTGCCAATTGTTACAAATGGTCATTTTCAAAGCAATAATCTTTCCAGCATTGCAAAAATTGTGTTGATTGCAATTCAGTTCCCTGTTTGAAACTTTTGCTAATCTTTTGAGCTGGGACTTGTTTTAGGTCTGTGAACAAGAAGGTATACAATTCAAATCCCATTTGAAATACTAATGTCCTTTGGCAAGACATTAATCTACCTTTGTCACACTCCATTCAGATGAGGTAAATAAGTACTTGGCAGGAATTAATTCCTTAATATCCTTGAGCACTGTAGTGGCAGCCGTGCTCAAGCCAGGGTAATAAAAAAGAGAGCATTATATAGTATAAACACTCACAGAATTCGTTAACATTTCTCGGCAATAGAGTTGTTAGTTAAAGCATTTTTACCTGTATCTCTAGTCTCATTTGTGGGTGTTTCTGGAGCGCCCATGCCACCAGGCCTTCATTCTCCTCTGGAGTGATTGTGCAGGTGCTGTAGACGAGGGTGCCTCCTTCTCGAAGCAATCTGACAGCCTGAAAGATAAGCAGAATGCCGTTTTGTCTACAACCTGTTCGTCTACTACCCAATTAGTCTATTCTCATATGTTCTACACCCAGCCTGTCTTCTATCTGCATTGTCTAATTATCATTTCGTCTATTTATCATTTGGTCTAATGACAATTTAGGCCATTAGCCATTTGGTCTTTTCTCCAATTAGCCTACTACCCATTTGGTCTATTGTTCATTTAGTCGATTCCCAATTAGTCTAATGCCCATTTTGCTACTATCCATAAAGTCTAATAATCATTAAATGAATATTATTATTATTAGACCATGTGGATAGTATACCGTCTCGGTGTAGAAAATATGGGATTAGACAAGATCAAGGTCTCTTGTGCAGCAAGAGAAGCAAAAAAAAACCAACACAGAGTGCAAAATATCACAGTTGCAGCGATAACAAAAACATAATTTGTTCATGTCAACAACAAAATAGTAAATGCTTTAAAACAAAGATGTTTTTTTACCTGCTTATCACAAAATAAAATAGAAAAACATTTACTTTTGTTCATAATCCACATTAATAGTAAGAAAAATATTGTAATCAATTGCAGATCAAAATCAAAACAATGTTCTCTGTAAATCATATGCAACTTTTTTTAGGAAGTTTATTTGCTAAAACTTTTTTGAATTTTGAAACCCATTCAGACTGAAACTCAAAGTAGTCAGTTCAGTAGAGGTTCACAACTGAAAGCAATGTATAAAATAGGGTCATTTACCGAAGAAAAGAGCTTGTGTTGAAGAGCAGGATAAGACTTGACCTCACTGAGGCTCATCTTGTTGTAGATCATAGGACGTTGACCCAGACCGCTGCAGGGGGCATCTAGTAGTATCCGGTCAAAGGTCATTTCAGCAAATGGTGGATGGAAGTCTTCTGCAGAATGAATTTGAAAGAAAAGAGAGCCGAGCTTAAGAGGGTGCTCTGACTTACAGTTTGAATTCTGGCCACAATTCCTCCAAGCTTTTTTCATCAAACGATGCAATTGCTGCCAGAGCATACATGTAAGTCGATAATGTCATGTCTTTTAACAAAGTGCAATCTAAAGTTGTTGTTCTTTTTTTTTAGGGGGGGGGGGTAGTCATCCCCTTAATATGGCAATATGTTGTCTTTCATACCTTTTCCTTTTAAAATCTCTGATTCGCTAGCACATGCCTTGGTAGCATCGAAGTAGTAAGCTCGAATGGAGGTCAAATGAAGAGCTTCTGCGTAGGCTTCTATTCTGGCAATCTTCTTGGATGCCTTATCCAGGGCTATAACCCTTCCCTGATCCTTCATCAAGGTTGCAATGTGAGTTGTTTTGCCTCCTATGGAAGTGAAAGAAAAAAGGAAATGAAAATACATTAACTATAAAAGAAAAATGTAACTGAAAAGGATATTAAGCACTCATAAATAATGTAAAGTTGATACTTACTGTCTGCCTTCTTTGAAAAGTCTTAACATCATTCTCTAGGTAGCAGGTTCATATGTGATCAATGGGCCCGCCCCCTCCAACAAAAAAAAAAAACGCTATCCAAGAATCCACTATTATTATTATCATTATTAATTTGTCACATGACAATTTTTGGATGCCCGCAAGAAGGGCCAGGCTTTAAGAGCTACATTGACTTATTGCCAATGGCAGTAACTGCTTTCTTGCAGGATGTGATGAAAAAGAGTCTGTACCTGAAACTTAGATCTTGATACGAGTTACATGTATGATAGACGGAAGATTTTCTACCCCAAGCTAAGATAGAAATGAAGTTCAGTAAGAATGATTTTTACCTGGTGCAGCACACATGTCTAGCACGTTCTCTCCAGGCTGGGGGTTTAAGACATGACCCACTATGATGGACGGGAGGTTTTGTAGGAAGATCTTGGATGGAAGAACAGCGTTGAGAGACGGGCAGTCAAACACGGGGTCTATCATCACGACTGCCGTTCCACTGTAAAGAATAAAAAAAAGATTTATAACTTGCTATAATCCAAGAAAACTATTCTGTGCTACAGATTGACAAAATACATGTGTAGAAAAAACCAAAATACTAAGAGCTTTTTATATATAAATATTATAATATAAATATATATAATATAAATATTGTTATGTAATAGGGGTTCATATATAAATAAATAAAGTGCCTGTGAATTTGTTTCACCATCACAATTTTTTTCTTTTTGTGCCCCACATATTTAAACGTAATACTAGTACACCACGAGTCAGTACAAAACCAAATTGTCTTTGTTAATTTTAATATGTGTGTGTGTTAATATGTGTGTGTGTGTAAAGGGGGGGGGGGGCAATGAAATGGTTAAATTGCATTTTCAACAGTAGGTAGAGGTGTTGTGATCTAATGGATAAGTCACCAGACTGCAGATCACAATTTACACTTTTACATTTAATCTGCATTTGCCACTCTTCACCCAGGTGGTAAATGGGTCCCGGGGAGGATGCAAACGTTAATGTAGTATGCTCAGCGCTTTGAGACATGGTCAATGTATTCAGCAATATATAAATGCTAAATATTATAAATTCTTTGTCTTTTTATTCCTTTCAAGACTTGCAGTATGCATCAGGTCTAAAAACAAGAACTATATCTCTTCTCTTTTGTAGATCAAACCATCCACAAACCTGGGAGACGATGTGGCAACCATGATGTCATGTCTGCTCATCATGGCCCTTCCATTTCCTAGAAATAGTCTTTCACCTTCGAACCTAGTCGTCATGCCTCTTCGACAAAGACCCTTTACATCAGAGTAGACTGCAACTGTGTCACCTCTGTTCATTGCTGCAATGATTTGTTTCAAAGAAAAAAGGGGATATCGCTTTAATTGATCTAGTGCTTCTAACAACAGGAACATAAGTATAAAATATGAGACTTCTAAGAGTTTTTGTGTCATCTGCTGATATTGCTTGGAATGAACTTATATTTATGGTACATATTAGTTGTGGCCAACTGGTAAAAATGCAGACTTTTAGAACGAAACTATAAGTACCACAACTACCATTGCCCCTGCCGTCGCTCCTCCTCCTCCTTCTATTACTGCCACTACCACCACTACTGCTGATATTAGTACTGCTGATATTAGTACTACTTATTTGCACCAGAAGATCATCTGAGATTGCAAGAGCTGCTATAGCCCTTCGCAGGTAAAAAAGAATTTGGACTTTGTGTACAGTATCACTTCATACTACTTCCAAGTTGTAACTTTACATGTTTGATTTTTTTTTGTAAACCACCCTGTTTATAACAAACATAAAAGGAAAAGAAAGAAAAAAGGAGAAGAAAGCTATGTGTCTACCTACTGGCGCTGCCATTACACCTGGGGCGAAGACCTCGGCTCCTCTCAGCACCGCCATCCCACAAGCCAGGTCAACAATGACCTCCTTACTCTCTGGCTTGAGCTCTGAGTTGTCCCGGTTATGTCCACTAGGAATGACCAGGACGTCTCTTAGGAGAGGGTGGGGCACCACTGTTGGTGGGGCGATTGGTTTGTGCTCATATTGCTACTTGGAAAGAGGAGAGGGAAGATGTGGGGGAAAATTAAAAAAATTATCAAATATATTAAAAACAGAGAGCAAGACATTGTAGATGAATTTATAATGAATTAAACAACAAATTTATAACATATATATATTTTTTTTTTTGGGGGGGGGAGGTGGGGTGTTTTGGGTGGGAGAAACATATAAAACAGTGTTCTATTGTTCTTTCCTCTCCATGCAAATATTAAGAATACGGTAGTTAAGTGATCCTGCAAAAACAATTGTAGCTGCACATCATTTGTATTCAAAATGTTAAGGTATGTTTTGTAGCTTGGAACAAAGCAACAAATAATCATTTTTCCAAATCATTTGAAAAAAAAATCATATTTTAAAACTTCTTCACTAATGTATAAAGGATTGATCAAAACTACAATATATTGTATAGCAAGGCATATATCATTATGATTTACCTTGTTGATATGGTTTTGGAGAAGCTGGTGTACTTCATCTCTATCAGAAGAAAGATCATTGACTCTGATGATAGTATAGGCCGGTGGGATGGGCAACGTCTTCAGTAGTTGACTGAACCAGTTCCCCTTAGTTTCTCCTTCTCCATCCTCATCCAGCTTATACTGCAATACAAAATGATTTAAAAATTCACACATTTTAGGAACAGGACAGTGCTGCCAAATTAAAGCACAGTAGGAATTTAGGAGTTTCATGGGTACCAATTCAATGGAAATTTATATTTAAATAAGAGCCCCCGTCAGCACTAAAAACACTAAAAGCGCCCCCCGTGAAAAGGCTCACGGGGGCTCTTTTTGTTTGGAAGCGCCCCCATGGACAAAAAATTAATTTGAGCCCTGTTCTAGAGCTGTTGACTGAAGTTAGCAACCAAAAATAATAAAACACCCTAAACTATAGGATAACCTAGATCTAATATTGTTTTAATTTTCATACATGTAACTGAGGAGTAGACTCTAGACCTAGACGGTAGACCTAATGTGCGTCTAGATTTGGACATGGCTGCCTACCGGGGGTATGCGGCTCACCGGAGACTCTACTCTAGAGGGTCTACCGTCTAGGTTAAGCCTATAGGCCTACGCCTACGGTATAGTAGTTCTGTTAGAAGTCTAGGTTCTAGGCCAAGGGACCCGGGAACATCTCCAACTTAACTGAAAATAGGTTAGTGTCACACAAGTTTCTGCACTTGTGGGTTCTAGTGTTAGCGCACCAGTTAACAACATGCGTAGCCATATGTAGAAGCCTATTGTGAAACAACTACATGTAGATCTACGTGTGCTGGTGCAATTAATTTATAGTTTGTGTTTTAAGGGTAGCTCTTCCGGGTTCGCTCCATCGCAGCAAATTTGCAAATGACACACTGTCAGAAGTGCAAGAGGTATTTATACAACACCCTTGAAAATTAATGCAGAGAGCCTCTGCAGCCGGCAAGTTAGCATCGACCAAAATGTAAATCATAATTTGCTCAACAAGATCTCATCGGCTTGGAAAAGCAATGAGCCATTTGCACAGTCTGGGTAACTAACAGGTCCACATCTACCATAGATTATTATCAATAATACTACGGACGCTAAAATGTTGATTTCTTAATGTTATTATTTAAAAGAATTTTCTAGATCTAAGTTTAAGCCATCACTATCTCTGTATTACTATAGGCCTAGTATCAGTATTATAAATTTTGTGATGGGGTGCCCCAGACAGGGATGCCAGTTTTCAGGCAATAGGCCTAGGGATCATTTAACAATGTTGAATCTGAGATGCACGGCCCTACGTGTTATCGGTGTATGTAATATGGTGTTATATTAAAGCCCTAAAAAATTGCGCTTCAAAATGATCAAGAAGTGCCTCAAAAAAGTAAAGACCTTTGAGTGACTGGTTTTACCATACTCGTTTTCCCCAATAGACTGTAGTGTTATGAAAACCGTTTGGCAAACTCAAATTTTGATTTAGATTTTCAATCATAAATATCAAACATGCGATGGGCTTGTAAAGGTCATGGGGTACCTGACTGACCTGAAGGTTTATAATTATCATTGCAGCAGGAGCTTAATCATTAATTTTTTTAAAAATGATCTAAGACAAAGTTACCGGATCCCTTTAAGCATATACTGGTTGTTGCCTGCCAAGTATTTTCCTTCTATATTCTCCTACTCTTCATATCATATCTAGAAAAAGAGTGCATCTTGGAAGGTGATTCCCTCATCGCAAAAGTATCCAGGGAAAGTGTGTGCTCCATAGAGATTGTACACAATATACACATGGGTCAATGCCACTTGCATTACAAAATTTCAAATTATAAGATTTGGACAGTCAAAATGTCTTTGTAAAAAATAAATCAAAAAATATGAGAAAACAATATTTCATGATGGCCAAACATTGAACTGATTTTCAGAATCAGAATTACATTTTATTGGTTTCATACAACAACGAAAAAGAAGAGAAAAACTGTTGACATTTGTATACTGCCCTCTCTAGTTTTTCACTGTTGGGAGTTCACACATCTTGGTGGACATATTTTACAATTGAGGAAACACCATATAATGTTAAAAGGAGGATCTAAAATGTCTCAAAACCTTCTCTATTCCTTATATTGTGAACATAGATCTGATAGATATACATGTATATTCACAATATACCGTTCAAGGCCTGCTTTTCTCTCTTTTTTTGCAGAAAATGGCATTGATGATCCTGCATTTGAGCTCCTGGATGAGGCATCTAATCGAGAGCTGATACCGAGGGTAAGGGACCGCTTGAAGTTTTCTGCTAAATTCAGCAAAAGGAAAGATGCGTCTGATGGAGTTGATACCATACAACTAGAACTACCTGTAGAAGTGAGTTACACTTGTTTCAAGTGTTTGGACAAAATAAATGGGACAGAGAATAATCTTTTCAAACACTTAAAATTTGTCCACAGCATCAATACTGGCACTGCCACACATATAGTTTGTCATCAAGTTGGATGTCAAAAACAATTTTTGTATATGAAAACCTATGAAATATGTGTCATCATACCACCCATCAGTCCATTCTGAACAAGCTGAGCAAGTTGATCGTCCTGAGGATGATGATGATAATGTTGAAGGCATTGGTGATATGTTGCAAAATGAACATGAAGTTGTTGAAGCAGATGGTAATGAGGAGCAATGAAATACAAGTGAGATCTTTCAGACAAGTTTAAAGCATGAAGCAGCATTATTTCTTGCCAGTTTAAAAGGTACTACTGGAGTACCTACTTCCACTGTTAATAAAATCACTGTAAATGTTGAGGACTTGATGGGTTTGTTTGTTGATCATGTCAAAACAAAGTAGTGCTGTCATCGAGAAAAAAAATCTTTGTCGACATGTCGTCTTGAATTTTAGCCGACGACACATTGTCGACAGATGGTTGGAAGAATGCAATCCTTCCTTACGGTCGTAAGGTACAGTACTGTTATTGACTGGTACTGGCACTGCAGCAAGTGGTGCATGCACGCCATGCGCGCGAGCAGAGCTAAGCTGAGTGCCTCGCTCGCGCTAGCAAGCAGGCAGATAGCAGCCCAGTGGGTGGTGTTTCATAAAGCTGTTCGTAAGTTAGGAACCACTTTACGCACGACTGGTGATCAGTTCTTGTGCTAAATGATCGAGAATATGATTATATAGCACCCATGAACATGTTCCAGTTGTTTGTAGATTTACGAACAGCTTTTATGAAACATCCCCAGGCCATGCAGACCGACCGGTACGGCCGGCCGGCGTGCATGCCAACAATTGTTCGTGAATAATTTTTATTTGCTGCAGCCGTAAGTAAGATGACCGATTTCTGGATTTAGCACATGATGCAATGATAATTATAAACATTTAAGTCAGTCAGGAACCCCATGACTTTAACAAGCCGATCGCCTGTCTAATTATCAAGATATTTATAATTGGAATTCCAAATTTTGAAAACCGTTCGCCTGACGGTTTTCAAAACACTACAGTCTATTGGGGAAAACGAGTATGGTAAAACCGGTGACTCAAAGATTTTTACTTTTTTGTGGCACTACTTGATCATTTTGAAGCGCGAGTTTGTTAGGGCTTCAATATTACACCATATCACAGACACTGATAACACGTAGGGCTGTGTATCTCAGATTTAACATTGTTAAACGATCCCTTTAAGGAAGTCAAGACAGAATATGGTTATACAAAATATGCTCTGGATCAGTGTGTGCTTGTGGAACCTGTTGAAAAAGAACTTGGCCATATATATGATTCACAAATTAACAGAGCCACTGGAAGAATGGAGCAAATTCGGGTGCCAGAAAATTTTCAGTACCTACCGATTGAGCAGACTCTCAAGGCATGCCTTCAACAACCCGGTATGATGAGCACCATTTTGAATTTTCAGAAAAACAAGGAAGCTGAAATTGGTGTTCTGAAGTCTTATCAAGACAGTGAGTTTTTCCAAAGCTTTGTGGAAGATGGTCAGGAGGTTGTCCTTCCTATTTTATTATATAGTGACGATTTTGAGACAGCCAACCCTCTCGGATCACGCCGGGGTGTTCATAAATTATGTGCCTATTATTTGACAGATATGTCCCTTCCCAAGGAGCACTTGAGCTGTTTGGGTAGCATATTGTTGGTTGCACTTGCAATGTCCCATCTTGTAGCCAAATATGGTATTGATAGTGTTCAGCATGTCATCGTAGAAGACTTGCAAAGACTCTACGACGATGGCATAATCATAAACAACCATGAGTTTAATGGATGTGTTCGGCCAAAATTGTTCCAAGTAGTGGGAGATAACCTAGGCATACATGCTATGCTTGGCTATTCTTGTGGTTTCACTGCAAATTATCCGTGCCGCACATGTAAAGCATATAGGAGCGAGTGTCGAGAACAAGAAGTGGAAGATGACACACTGTTGCGTAGTAAACGTAACTATGCTGAAGACATTGAGACGAACAATCTCTCAGAAACAGGAATTGCCAGGAATAGCTGCCTGAATAGCTTGAGTTACTATCATGTAGTTGATAATGGAGTTCCTGACTTGATGCATGATCTTGAGGAAGGGGTACTCCCACTGGAGGTAAAGCTTGTCTTTAAGGAACTCATTGACCAGAATTTCTTCAATCTTGAGGAACTGAACAGCAGAATAGCTCCTTTTAGCTATGGGTTTACAAATGTGAAAAACCGACCCAGTCCAGTCTCTGCTTCGAGCCTGTCAAACCCAAAAGGATTTGCCATTGATATGTGGAGACTTGGTAAATTAAGATTCAGAATACTGGGAATTACTGCTCACTCTTCAAGACATCTACAAGATTTTGTTGGCACCAAGCGTCAGTGTTGCTGCAACATTCATGCTACAAGCCCGGATTCAAGATCACCACAGCCTATTCAAGGAACTTTTTCCAACTATTTATTTGACACCAAAACAGCATCACATGGTGCATTATGCACAGGCATTGAGACGCTTTGGTCCACTTAGTTCGTTTTCATGCATTCGCTTTGAAGGAAAGCACAAAACCACTCAAAAACTATGCCAGAACTTCCAATAACTACATGAAAGTAGAGAAAACTGTTGCAAAGAAGCATCAGCTTGGACAAAGTCATAAGTTTCTCTTGAAAGAAGGTGTTGGTTCTCGGAATACTGAAGTTTTGAGTCAAGATGTAGTGCCTGCAGTTGCATTGTCAAATGCTGAGATTGTCTGCCCAAGAATTGCTTGTGATATTAAATCCTATGTAACCTTAGCTAGTGCAGTTGTAGTTAGTGGTTACCGGATAAGACCACATACAACTGTGCTACTCTGTTGGAGTGAAGAGTTACCACAGTTTGGAAAGATCCAGCAGATCGTGATAGTAAACTCTCACATCCACCTAATAGTACAACCATGGATCACAATGAACTTCAATAGACACTTTCATGCCTATGCAGTGAAAACATCTACAGACACTGAAGTGCTGGTGATAACACCGAACAACCTGGAATGTCATAGACCTGTTCATTCCGTGAAAAGCTATTCTGAGGCGGATCATGCAGTCTCTACATATATGTTTCAAAATGGTCTAGAATATTAGGTGAGTTTACAATGTACACACTGTGATAACTTTCCTGTTAAATTTATTGAAGGAATTGCAATTCACATACATTTTAGTGGAAATAAAGGAAGAAAAAAAAAAAAGCAGTTTTGGGCAGAAAACTGCAGCAAAATTATTTTTTCTAGAAAAGAGCATAAAATTCTCTGCAACAAATGTTTACACAAATTTGTCCATGTGTTGCAACACGACACATGTACAACTGAATGGAAACAGGCAAGTGTTTTTCTTTTGCTAGAAAACCCCTGATAATGAGGGGTTTAATTCAGGCCTAAAGCTAAGAGTTAATTTTAGTTTTTGAAAATACATCGACCAGTCATACAAGGCCGACAGTTATGGGATTTGGACAAAAAATTAACTCCATTGACCCATGTGAAACGTGGAGTAAAAATACAATTTCTAGATTTTTGTTTTAACTTCTTTTTTTTTAAAGCTACTGGATGGACTTTATGACCGACCATCAGCAATTAACTCCTCCAGCAAATTCTGCGACAAGGAATGACGCAAATCCAGTTATCCACACTGATGTGATTGCAGAATCCAGAACAGACCAACCAGCACTAAAAAGAATGAAGAGAGCACCCATGTTTGTAAGTATTTCATGTAAAAGTTTACAGGCAATTATGCATTGCCAAAGTAAGTAATTTTTGCAAACATTTTGCTAATAAGGATTACCCACTTGGCAGTGGTCGTATCATCATCATCATGCCTCCATAACCTTTGGTGCCAGAAGACCCCCCCCCCCCCC
>BEXV01004128.1:11106-21791 GCA_003118195.1 Hemicentrotus pulcherrimus | reverse complement strand
CTAAGAGGTCCTGGGTCCGCGCCTGGTATTAAACTTACAATCGATGGCAATTTTACCATCGATGGTAAATTAAACCTTTATTCTGATTAGCTGTTTAGTACTATTACCATGGTAGTTTCCATTGCGGGTAATTTTTATGCAACGGGCCCAGACGGATGAATCTTTTCATTTACTTTTCAACAGAACTGCTAACCAATCACTATGACGTCATTTTGGCCTCACCACAAGCAATTACCTCAAAGAAAGTCCAGATGATGCTGAAAGAACAGCTGCAAAGAAAGATATGCCTGATATGTTTTGATGAGGGTCACTGCATATCCCAGTGGTAATTACATGAGTCAAAATAACATAATTATAACATCAGTGACAATAAAAGTTCCTAAAATGTATATTTAGGTCTGTACAATTATTGTGAACAGAATATGATTACCGGTTATGCACATGAATTTTGGTATATCGACCTGCATGGAAATATAAGCACTGTAGTATACAGTTGAAGTCATTTAATGAACTCATATCTTCTAGCGAGCTAGTCCCATCAAATCTCAGAGTTGCACAATTTTAAAAACTGTTTTACAAATTTGTTAATCAATGTAGTATCAAAGTAAAACATTAAAGTCAGATTCTACTGACTGTTTCTTCATATTATCAATTTATTACAGGCAAGCAGTCTACGTCTTATTTACTCTATTTACATCGTTTGCATGATATGTATACGACACTTAAAACACACAAAAACATGATAGAAAGTAACTAAAGGTAACTATTATCACTGTCATATCATTGCTCCAGGGGCCTGAACTTTCGACCGATGTACAGAAGGGCATGCAATGTTGTGGCTATCTTTAATGACATCCCTACCCTAGTCCTAACAGCTACAGCCACCCTCCAAGATTTCTCTGATGTCAAGAACATATTGGCATTATCTCCCGATCATGAGGTGATCTCAAAGTTGCCAGATAGGTGTGTATGCATTAATGGATATTGATCCTAATAATAATAATAATACATAACATCTATTAGGCGCTTAATACTGATGTTTCTAAGCGCACAGTGTTCTGATCAAAAGAAGACTATAACCCGTTGAATTAAATTAGAAGAAAAAGCAAAAATACAAAAGTAACATAGATAAGGTAAGCAAAACAGTGGCAATCAACTAAATAAAGACATTTCCAAGATGTTACCATTATAGGTGAATAATAAACAAATTCAATGTACGTTAACTTTATCATTGTTGATTTTTTAAAGATAAATGTAAACAAATATACTAAGCTTTGTTGAGGAAATTCGGCTAAAAACCTTAATTGCTTGGAAATTGTCCCAATAGGGGGAGAGGGTCGCTAGAACAGTTCTGATAAGGGAAAATGAAGAAACAAAAGCTAGATTTATGTAATTTACTACCGGTAATTCAATTTTATTTTCTTAAACAAGTAAGCCTCTGTGTTTTGCTCATTCGCTTCGCCTTCCGGCCCCCATCTGCAACAACTCCGAGAAACTTCAGTTGATGTTCTATATCTCCGGAAATATATTTTTGGGGATGTGTGGAAAGACAATTTGCATGAAGACTTGATTCAAATTTGGATTCCTAATTAGCATCGATTTTTTTTTTCTTTCTTTCCATTCTTAATTAATTTTCAGGCAAGATATCTACATTCACATAGAGAGGGTGAGGGAGAAGTTCCAGGAGCACCTGGCCTGGGTGGTCAAGGAGGTCATTGACAATGGTGCAAATGCACCCAAGATGCTCATTTACACGAAGAGTGTAAACACATGCCAAAAGATCTACTGCTGGATTGCAGAGGAGACGAAAGGTGCTTGCTGCGGCTGCCATTATCCTGCAAGATACAGGCTGGTAGAACAATACCACAGCAAAACAACAGGGAAGAAGTCAGAATCTATAATAACTGATTTTTGTAGCAGGTCAAGCTGCACTAGGGTCATTGTTACAACGCTTGCCCTGAGCCTCGGTGTGGATGTGCCAGATGTTGAAATCGTCATCAATTGGGGAATAGAGAGTGCCATCTCCTACTGGCAAGAGGTTGGCAGGTGTGCCCGGAATCTTGAAAGAGGACTGGCTGTAATGTATGCCTACAAAAGATCTCTCAATCAAACCAATGATAGTACCATGAAGGAGATGGTAAACCAAGCGAATTGTGCTCGCAACACCATCTTGGACATTTTCAAGATTCCGGGCACACTTGATTTGGAGAAGAGGGAACGTGCCTGCAACAACAAGTGCACTGAGAAGGCACCCTGTATATGCACTTTGTGCATGTGCTGCTCTAGCTGTTTCGAGAGGTGTGCATGTGCACATAAATATGCATGTGTTCTGGACAGACTTCTTAAGGTTTGTACACTATGATATTAATAGATGAAGTAGAAAAAGAAAGACCATTTCCAACAATTACACATAACCATTATCTGAACTGTGCTCTTTCTTATCATTATGCCTTGAATTGCCCATATTCCGAAATATCCTTAATATGGCTATCCCCTTGTTCTTATTCAAATTAGATTCAGACTTTGGCATAATGATAGATGACTTTTACACTACCACTGTTTCACTTGTTGTTTATTCCATTATTTTTGCTAATTCAACTCGTTTTATTCTTTTCCCACTAAGGGTCGACATCTTGGCCTTGTACTTGTCCAGATCCAATGTTTGTTCAAACTCAAAGTCTTCGAATCCTGTATGCGATCTCCCAGGGATTTCAACCAAGCACTTGTTTTTTACCAGGAGTTCAGCCAGACTTGCAGTATCAGATTCTCTGACTTGGACAGAACGCTTCTTTAAAACTGTCTTTCTTCCTGTCACCTTAGTATCAAACAATCTATTCAATGTTTTCTTCACCCCAACCACTTGACTGTAGCGTGATATGACACTCTGAGTAAGATTTCCTGCCGCATCTTTTGTTGACTCTTTGTAATCTTTATTGATGAATTCCATGCAAAGGTCTTTTCCTACATTCTTTCCCTCACCACCATGTATGTTCACTGTCCTATTCCACTTAAGCTGGTGAGCTATCCTTTCCGACACTCCACCATTAACATCCCAGATAAGGCTGTGTCCTTCAATGAGGTATTTCCAGTGGTGTTTGTCATAGAAGTGGGGAAGATCTAGAAGCCAATGTTGGATCATTCGATCACCGTCTCCTTCTCTTATAGCATCGTAGCATACCATTTCACCAAGGCCTAGATGTAGCAAAGCTTTTGAATATTCAAATTTTGAGTCTACACCAATCTTGTGTCTCTTTTGTTTTCCTGTATCCTTTTGGTGTCGTTGGCTACATTCATTGCTGCAAAACCAGTTTCCTTTGGGAAGCTTATATCTCTTCAGTTTTAGGCAGTCAAGATGGAACCATTTCCCCCTTTCACAGCTCTTGTTGTTACACATTACCATTTCCACATCTTCATTTTTTTCTTTGCATATGCAGAAAGGCCCTTCATCCTCCTCAGAATCCCCAGAGTCCTCCTCGTCGTCAGAATCATCTCCAACATGCTCCGCAGCTTCCCCTTCCCACGACGTCTTGTCTCCCTTGGTAGAAGGAACTATCTTGTAAGGATGGAAAGACATTTGCAGCACAAATTGACACGTGTCATTAAAATATGATGACTTGGCCTCAGGATCTCCTGGTAGGTCTTTAGGATGGTCACTCGGCTTTGATATGCCCATGAATTCACATGCTGCAGCAACCACATGTGATTCTGTTGCAAACCTCAAGAGGCTTGTAGCATAGTTGAAACACTGGGAGATTTTCGGTGTAACATTAGTATGCCCATATCTGGTTCTTATGAAGGACATACTCCCACATGATTTGGTACTTTTTGCATCATACAGTAGTTTGTATGTGTCCTGTAAAAAAAGAAATAACAAATGCAAAAATTATTAATATGTTATGGGAAAATGTGTGAATAGATATTACATATAAAAAAAGGTAATATTACAGGGATGTATAGGGACAACTCCCACATTTTGCTCCAATACACAAAATGACTGAAATGTCATATTTTAAAAAATGTATTACTCAGAATGATTTTTTTTCTTTCTTTATATGAGGACCTATAACAATATACTATCTATGATAGATGTTGATTACTGCCCCGAGGGAATATGCACTGATGAAGAACCACAACATAATGATATGTAAGAACACAACAAATGAGAGAGTTGTCCATATCATTTGTCTCAATCGACTGACCAAATTGCCAATTTGAAATTTGCATAGATTTAGTGATCTCACTTTTCAAACATCCGTTTGAAAACATTTATTACCAAGGTTAGATTGCCCTTAAAATGTTTTTTGTTGTTGTTGTTGGTGCTTTTGGGAAGTGGGTTATCCCCTCTATCGACACTTTGGGACAGCTTTACGCCATATACCTACATCCTTCATAATTGGTATCCATTTAAAGTTCATAAAAATGCTTAGATATATGACTGCATACAAAATTACATATTTTCATAAATAAAAGTGTTGATTGAATTCCAGTAATGTGTCTTGCTAAAAGAACGCGCGGACACACATTATGTGTGTTTATATGGGATGATGTACTATTTTGTTCTATTTTTGCACGCATCAATATATTCATCATCATAACTCTAGTTAGGAATGGTGTTTGTTTCTTATCTAAGTATCAAATTAAGACAACATGGGCAAGTACAAAAGTAATCCCATAATAAATTCAAGTGGTCTACTTTATTAAGTGTGCACTATTTTACACAAAGGGGAAATGTAAAAAAATATATATGTTTGTATATGTTGCTACCATGGCAACATATCATGTGCTCTCCTATGTGTAAATCATATTTTCATTATTCTGTAATGTAGGCCTATACTTTCAAAATATATAAAGCTTGCTATACCCTTGTAAAGCGCTTAGAGACATTTGTATTAAGCGCTTTATAAAAATTAAATATCATTATTATTATTATTTACCCTTTCAATTTCACCATTCTGTATTGTCACAAAGAAATACACATCAATTTGTCTCATTTTGCCCCATTTAAGTTAAGTCAAGCAGTTAACCATTTAAAAGCAAAAACAAATGGGAATTAAACTGAAATGGTACCTCTAACATAAGAAGGCGCTTATGCCACTCCTGTATGGATGGTAGTAAGCCACTTAGTCTATCCCATGGTGTATCCTCGTTGATTCGAGCTCCCATGGCATCACGTACTCTTTCACAGGATAGCTGGTCCCCATACAGAACCACAGGGATTGGTGACTTATCTCCTGGAACGTATCTGTGCAAATAGTCCAACACATCGATCATATCGGAGACTTTGCTCTCATCTTTTTCAAGCACTCCTAACGGTACCTGCAGGTTTAAGGATAAATGTCACAAATGTCATAAAGAAGAAAATCCTTCTGAATAAAACATTTTGTAAAAAATGAGATTTGAGTCACTTTGTGTATGGAGCAAATAAGGGAGTTGTCCCTATACTACATCACGGTGATATTACATATTCGGCCAATTTCAAATTTCCTCATGTAAAGTAATTAATAGTTTCATAAATTCATTGTCTGATTTTGTTCAAACTTTCACCTATCTGCTTCTTTGATTTTTCATCTTTCCTTCAGAACAACTTGCAATTAGGGTTGGATTTCCCTTTAAAGAATAAATATACATTTAATGAAGACTTTAGTTCTCATCAACAGACATTCAGACAATCAGTCTATTACACATCCTCAATCCACTTAACACTAATCATTGTTTTTATTTTTCTTAATGGAATACCTATCAACCTTCTGATATTGAAGTTTCCTTTCTTGCATTGCTTGCCACATCATAAGCAACTTATTTCTGTAACATGAATAAGAGTATTAACTTTACTGCTCTAAAATATTTGTTAGCAATACGTCATAAGATGAAAAAGAACAAGTAATATCAAATTTAGGTGATATCATTGTGACATAATGTCCATAAATCTTTAAAAATGTTTTAATGGTAATATGTTGAAACCTACACTAATTGAAGTACATTGATAAGAATGTGTATTTACCATGACAATCTTCTTCTTTGTCTCTGCGAGATGAGGGTGTGGGATGTGCTCAGTGATGCTCATATCCCGAAAGCAGGGAATGTGGTTGCAAGGTATCCGGGCAATCATCACTTCATATTCATACCTGTGAAGTTTTATTCGAAGGTTATTAGCAAGAATCACAACTTAAATTAAGTATCATGTAAGGTTTAGAAAGAAGAAAAAAATTGGAAACATCAACTGAAATAAATGATGTTTGAGATGACATTATGGAAAAGATAGGACGATAAAGACCAAGGAGACGTTTAGAATGTCACTTTAATTATGTATCTTATATGTATAATGTTAGAATCAGTAATCCTTATCAGAGAAAGCATTTATGACAATATAGACTAAGGAGATAATAATTGATGTCACTCAATGATGTGTCTTAAAATAAAAAAAAGTTATGATCGATTTTCAGAGAAAATCTATATTCTAATCAAGATGTAGGAGATATTTGGAATGTTACTAAATTATATATCGTACATGGATTATGTTTGTTAGAATAACAAATCCTTATCAGTGAATTTTCAAGATTAAAGCAATTCTTGCATTACCTAAGTGTTTTTGTTTTCTTCTTGTGTGTGATGGTGTGTGTCGAGAGAGAGAGAGAGAGATGGGGGGGGGGAGGCAGCGGGTACACATATTTTACCGTAGCTTTTCAGTATCTTTAGTTGAGGGCAAAAAGACATCTCCACAAATACTTGATAGTAGTTCCAAAGATGGAAGCTCATCACTGAGATGGAAACATGGAACATGGTCGATCTCTCCATACGATTGCACCAGGTTGAACTGTCTGTTGGCTTTTCCCTCACTTGAATGAAACCTTGTTCTTGTCCTCTGGTTGACATTGTCAAATGTCAAGGTAAATCCCAATGGTGTTGCTGTGGTGTCATCAGTTTGGCCATCTGCCAGGGATTATGAATTTAAAAAGCCAACAAAATCAATCGTAGATTCATTCAATCAACAATATTTTTATTAATTTACCTTGCATGTCCGGAGACTTGAATATATATTATTTTATTTTTTGTAATATATACATAGTAGTCATTAATGTTATTTGAAGTAATTTGCACTTAAAATATCAATTAAGAGATAAACATACTGCATCATGCAGATAGGCAAACTGGTATACTGGAAAAGAAGAGCAATAATAACGATTGAAAAAATAAAACATGCCAGCTTCTTACAAAGTATGGTTTCATCAAGGTTAGGGCAGGATCCATCATTATTGTCAGGATTTGGGCTTTGATCAACGGGCCATTGGCTAAGAGGGGTGTCAGGGGCCTCTTCACCTATAATGGATGTACAAAACAATAATTAGACAATTGCTATTGAATGATTGCATTATAGTAACCATTTTTGCTTTTATTCTGACAAGACATTTTTGCATTCATCTCTTATTATATATTTTTATGTGATTAACGTAAGTAGTCATGTTGTGTTTTATGTGATTATGTTATGTTATATAGTTGTTTGCTTGCTTTTTTTATGCATTTGATAAAATAGGGAATTAGCCTTGACAGGTCAATGGCCTTTGTTAATCCCTTGCATCCACTACCCTTCATCCCTCTTCCATACTGCCATGCACATAAATGTTTTTTTTTTAAAGTATATTGTTTATTATGTATTGTTTAATCTATACTGATTCTTTTGAATATCTTCTGAGGTGTTTTTAAAGAGATGCGAAATCAAATTGAATTGACAATTATGTGTTAATTTCGTGTCTTTTCAGTACAAGTACATCTCTATCCGATTCTTTCTTACAGTGTCTACCGATTTTCAATTACAGTTTAAGGCCTATGTTTTATTTTTTGTAATATATACATAGTAGTCATTAATGTTATTGAAGTAATTTGCACTTAAAATATCAATTAAGAGATAAACATACTGCATCTTTCTTTTAATCATTTGTTGCTTACCTGTATCTGTTTGTGAGACCGCGACATGGCTGTCATCACAATTATCCATTGGGGTATCAGTGACGTCTAGCACTGTAAGGGGATTAACAAGAATAAAAAACTAGAATTAAGAGTAGCAGTGATGTCATGACTCTATACCATCTTCCCACCATCATCCCCCATCCTTCCCTCACTCCCTACCCCCCTCTCTCTCTCTCTCTCTCTCATTCTAGCTGTCCCACCTTCACCCTTTTCTTTCACCCACTCTGTCTCTAATTCTCCCTTTAATTCAGAGATGAACATACTGCATCTTTCTTTTAATCATTTGTTGCTTACCTGTATCTGTTTGTGAGACCGCGACATGGCTGTCATCACAATTATCCATTGGGGTATCAGTGACGTCTAGCACTGTAAGGGGATTAACAAGAATAAAAAACTAGAATTAAGAGTAGCAGTGATGTCATGACTCTATACCATCTTCCCACCATCATCCCCCATCCTTCCCTCACTCCCTACCCCCCTCTCTCTCTCTCTCTCTCTCATTCTAGCTGTCCCACCTTCACCCTTTTCTTTCACCCACTCTGTCTCTAATTCTCCCTTTAATTCAGAGATGAACATACTGCATCTTTCTTTTAATCATTTGTTGCTTACCTGTATCTGTTTGTGAGACCGCGACATGGCTGTCATCACAATTATCCATTGGGGTATCAGTGACGTCTAGCACTGTAAGGGGATTAACAAGAATAAAAAACTAGAATTAAGAGTAGCAGTGATGTCATGACTCTATACCATCTTCCCACCATCATCCCCCATCCTTCCCTCACTCCCTACCCCCCTCTCTCTCTCTCTCTCTCTCATTCTAGCTGTCCCACCTTCACCCTTTTCTTTCACCCACTCTGTCTCTAATTCTCCCTTTAATTCAGAGATGAACATACTGCATCTTTCTTTTAATCATTTGTTGCTTACCTGTATCTGTTTGTGAGACCGCGACATGGCTGTCATCACAATTATCCATTGGGGTATCAGTGACGTCTAGCACTGTAAGGGGATTAACAAGAATAAAAAAATAGAATTAAGAGTAGCAGTCATGTCATGACTCTATACCATCTTCCCACCATCATCCCCCTTCCTTCCCTCCCTCCCTACCCCCCTCTCTCTCTCTCTCTCTCTCTCTCATTCTAGCTGTCCCACCTTCACCCTTTTCTTTCACCCACTCTGTATCTAATTCTCCCTTTGTCTATTTCTCTGCTTCTCTATCTTTCTATTTATTTCTCTCTCTTTTTACCTCTTTCTTCCCTTCCTTTTTAGATAAATATTTACTTCTTTTAACCTGCATTATATGTTATACTCTCGTCCTTGTACATAGGACCTAAACATAATTATCATTCCTTGTCTTTCTACATGCCAACATATAATGCCATTGCTTGCCTTTTTCTTTCTTACATAACTATAAACAATTTTTTAAAAAATTGTAAAAAGAGAGGGGAAAGAGAGAATGAGAAAACAAGTAGTGTAAAAAGCAAGGAAAGATAAAGGTAAACGACTCTACTCTCTGCACCCTCACCCAAATCAGGGAACTTGTAAATGCGGATTCGATTGCAAGTGAGTCTCTATATCTGTGCCACTCCAAATAGAGCAGTGCAAACTCTCACAATAAGTAATAGATAGGATGAATTTTGATTGATTGTTTCAATTTTAGATTTTTTTCCCCCTACCTTTCACCCATTCTGTCAAATCCTCCCACTCATCACTGAAAAGTTCCCTCTTTGCTTTTCGGCTTGTTGACTGTAGCTCTGTGATTCGCTGTCGCTGTTGGTGAATTGTGACATCGAATTCAGATCTCAACGCATCTATAGTTTTTGTGGTAGCCTTGATACCGGTAGAAATCCCAAGCCTGTTGAGCCTCTGGAAGGTCTGTGAAAAATGGCGTAGACAATATAGAAATACATGTATTTTTTTTGCAACTGAGAAGGAGGGGCCGTTACCACTTGACTGTTTTGGTAATATATATGTGACAATAATGCTCATTTCATATAACTAGCAGAATAAAGGTTTCTCAAGCCCATTTCACTTCAGCAGCTATTCTCACACCCCTTGCATAAATCACGGAACGATTTAAAAAGAATTTAGAAAAATTTAAACCGGGCGTTGTGGCGTATACTGCGCCTTTAATTCGGCTTCATGTGGAAGTTAATAAATATTATTCAGAGGTCCGAGATAATTCGAGCTCTGAGTCACGTCTTTCGGATGGTGACGTTAAAGGTCGATCGCCAGACATAAATAATCATATCTGATAATAATATATGATTGATACACGTCTGCAAAAAAAACAATTACACACACACACACACTCATACAACTTTTTGTTTTTGTTTTTATTTTTCGAGGAGTGTCATTTTTTTACAGACATGGCGCATTATAAATGTTTTATATTATCATATATATTTGTTAAACTATTATTCATTCTCGAAAAGTACATGTTATACTTTGCAAGTTGTGTACTTATTACGAATGCAGAAGAAAATAAACAAAACAAACTTTAGCAGCTCCCTTATAAATTCCCGTCGGTGGCATTTTGTTAATTAATAAATGCTCTTGGGGCTCCACCCTCCCGCCGTTCAGGGGGCATACCTTCCATTTTAATACGTTCAGTGGCTCTCGACAAGCAAAAAAGATGGCTTCCACTTCATGCATTGGACATAACAATTTGAATAATTGTTCTTTTTGTTGAACAATAATCATTTGGTTTTTTTTTTTTTTTT
>BEXV01004126.1:15983-26013 GCA_003118195.1 Hemicentrotus pulcherrimus | reverse complement strand
GTACTTGGAGTGGTTGGACATTTGGTAGAAGTAGGCTTTTGTGTTGTTTCCTTCTTTGTTGGAGTAGTTTTACCATTGGTCGTCTGTGATGTACTTGGAGTGGTTGGACATTTGGTAGAGGAGGGCTTTTGTGTTGTTTCCATCTTTGTTGAAGTAGTTTTACCATGGGTCGTTTGCGATGTTGTTGGAGTGGTTGGACATTTGGTAGAGGAAGGGTTACGTGTTGTTTCCTTATTAGTTGGAGTAGTTTTACTTTTGGTCGTTTGTGATGTTGCTGGAGTGGTTGGACATTTGGTAGAGGAGGGCTTTTGTGTTGTTTCCCTCTTTGTTGGAGTAGTTTTACCATGGGTCGTTTGCGACGTTGCTGGAGTGGTTGGACATTTGGTAGAGGAAGGCTTCTGTGTTGTTTCCTTATTGGTTGGAGTAGTTTTACTATTGGTCGTTTGTGATGTTGCTGGAGTGGTTGGACATTTGGTTGAGGAAGGCTTTTGTGTTGTTTCCTTATTAGTTGGAGTAGTTTTACCATTGATCGTTTGTGATGTACTTGTAGTGGTTGGACATTTGGTAGATGAAGGGTTCCGTGTTGTTTCCTTATTAGTTGGAGTAGTTTTACCATTGGTCGTTTGTGATGTTGTTGGAGTGGTTGGACATTTGGTAGAGGAAGGTTTCCGTGTTGTTTCCTTATTAGTTGGAGTAGTTTTACCTTTGGTCGTTTGTGATGTTGCTGGAGTGGTTGGACATTTGGTAGAAGTAGGCTGTTGCGTTGTTTTCCTCTTTGTTGGAGTAGTTTTACCATTGGTCGTTTGTGATGTTGTTGGAGTGGTTGGACATTTGGTAGAGGAAGGGTTCCTAGTTGTTTCCTTATTAGTTGGAGTAGTCTTACCTTCTGTCGTTTGTGATGTTGCTGGAGTGGTTGGACATTTGGTAGATGAAGGGTTCCGTGTTGTTTCCTTATTAGTTGGAGCAGTTTTACCATTGGTTGTTTGTAATGTTGCTGGAGCGCTTGGACATTTGGTAGAGGAAGGCTTCTGTGTTGTTTCTTTATTTGTTGGAGTAGTTTGTTGTTTGGTTGCTGGAGCAGTACTTTCATTACTACTTGAATCAATCGTTCTTAAATATCCTTTGAAGATAACTGAGATTGGTTCAAATTCTATTGAATAAAAAGGAAATATTTTAACATTGTTAACGTTGTGAATTTGTACGAACACGATTGAGATTATTCCAAAGATTATTGATTCTCAATATATCTATATATACATAATATACATACATATATATATATATATATATAAATGACACAATTCTTGTTTTGACCAGTTATTTTGACTTGATTATACGATGTGTTTTCTTATAATAAACACCATTAAGATTATACTAAAGACTAAACTTATCCAAAAAAATAAATGCACTTCTTGTTCTGTTTCAATACCGTCAGTTAATACCCTCTCACATACATGGATTTTTCTTACGAGTTCTTACGGATCGCCAGTTCGTATTGCATCGCAAGGATTCGTTAATATCTCGTCACAACTTGCAACAACTCGTAGACACTCGTAAGGATCCGTGAAAGGAGAGACAATTTTGTTGACATGTCAAAAATCCCCTTACGATTTTCCACGGATTAATTATTTCCGTAAGTAGCCATCCGTAAGTACCGTACACCGCTCGCAGCTATCCGTAAACTGCTCGCAAGAATTCTTAATTGACTCGTAACAATTTGTTTAAACGATTAGTTACGGTTATTTTACGATATGTGACGGTTAGTTTATGATTTGTTAACATTTAGATTACGGATTATAACGAGTGCTTACGTGATGTTTACGACTTCATTCGGGTAGTGTTACGATGGCTTTACGGATTGTTACGCGTTATTACGAGCACTTTACGTATAGTTACGAGTACTTTACGAATAGATAGGTCTACTTTACGTATTCCTGCGAGCTGCTTATGGTTTGGAGAAAGGTGTTAAAGCTGTTCATAGCAACACTTAAACAGGTCGTAACTTACACGTTATTTGCTCTTAGTTATCCGTGACAACTCGTAACAAATCGTGGACTTTTTGCAGTGAATACATCGTAATAACTCGTAATAATTCGTTATAACCCGTAAATAGCTTGTAACAACTCATAACAACTTTTACTTCGATCGTAAAAGTGGCCAAATCGTAAGGATCCATGAAAGATCTGTGTATTTGTGCGATCTGTAAGGACTCGTAAAACAAATATGTGTATGTGAAGAGGGTCTAAGCTAGATTCAACATTGTAACTTTTTAGAATTATAACTGAAATTATATACACAAATATTGATTTAAAGATATAGTTGAGTTCTTGTAATGCAATTTCATTTTGAAAGAAACGGTATGGAATCAATCAGAAAGGGTCGATCATCAAGCGTAAAAATATAGGTGTGTACTGCAAGTTTTTGTGAATCATCAACATTATTAGAAATTTGGGCCGGTCTTGGTAAAAGTACAAGCACTGTAACAAAAAAGAAATATATAGGGGGTTACACAAATATGTGGCATACAAATCCGTCCCGTTTTGTATGTTGTTTAAGCCATATTTAGAATATGAAAGCATTTGAAGGGCAAATCTGGGAACCAGCAGGACTTGAACCTGCCATCTACTGCTTGCCGGGCAGTGACTCTACCACCAGGCCATCACTGGTCCATAGCATAGTCACGATGAACTAGAAACAAATACCCAAGCTCTCCTGATTCATGCCAGTAGATGGCAGGTTCAAATCCCGCTGGTTCCCAGATTTTTTCTGACTTGTTTTTCCATACAGATCGATCAATCGATCTTATTTACTGGATGTAAGTCAAATAATTTATCTCCTTTTCCCAGAACTCAACCTTCTTTTTAAATACAAACATATAATGTACTGATCTTATTTTATATCTCCATTATGCCTCTATTAAATGTGGTAAATTTCTTTTATTACAAACAATGATATTATTCCAAAGACTATCAATACAGATAATGTGAAATATTGCAATCAGTTTGTTTCAATACCTTCACTTTCAATCGATTCAACGTTGTGACATCCAAATAGGAAGATTGCTATTATTCCAAAGCGCAAGATCCACCATGAGAAACAACTTTTAACGTCCATCATGATAGCGCTGTCACGAGATCAGTGGAAAGATTGATCTAAAGGGACATTGATAAAACCGCGTACTTATTCTAGGGTTATCTTTCAAACTTTGCCAGTGTAAAGTAAGATAAGCGAACACTTGGCCTAGGCTGATGATTTAAAGTTTGCATACGAAGAAAATCAATGTCCATTAATTTGTTAAATACGGAAAGCATACGTTGTTAATAAATTATGTTGTTCATTTACATAGCATGTCACAACAAACTTCTTGCTACTGGATATCCTCAATTGGACTGTCGAAAAAAGCCTCCTCTCTTTGTCTAGAAAATCAGTCACGAAACTGGTCCATGATATGAGACAATTAACAAGGAGTCGCATCACACGTTGTTTAAATAGATTAATATGTTTAGTATTATACATAATATTAAGATAACATGAAATTCTAAGCTTACACTACTAGTGTCAATTAAGTAACCAAACTTACAAACAGAGCAAGACAGAAAATTGCTCGCCTAGAAAAAAGGTTATAAAGAGGGTAATGCAAAAAAGCGTTTCATAAGTGTGTTTCCTATCTGTCTCAATACACTGTCTCTGGCTTCACAACTGAGCAATCATCAATAAGCCCTTACACTACAGAACTAAATTTTCAGAACGCAACGATATTTTAGTATACCTCATTATATATGCAAGAAGGAGAGGTGATTTCAAGTCTTTAATATTTTTCTTTGTAAATGAGGGAAGAAGGCTGCTATTTTTACCATAGACCTTTTTGGCCCTTTGCATAAAAACGAAAAAAAAATAAAAATTCAAGCAAGCTTTATACAATGCAAACAAAAATTATCATTATCATTATCTTAACATTTTGATTATTCTGGGATCTACTATTCAAATCACACAATAAATTATTTTGGATCGCATCTGTTGCCAGGTGACCAGCATTCAGGTCTTATAAACGTTGTAGTTAGTTAAGGTACAAGGAGGAATAAGATTTGGTACAACAAATTTGTAACCTTATAACCTATAGAACATGCATTGCACATGTTAGATTTCGTTACTTGCAAATAAAAGTGTAGTAGCAGATTCCGATGATTACGTACATACACTGTGCATTGAAACCTATTTAATCAGTTGGCATAATGATATTTCACATATCATGAAGTGTAATTGATTAGTGTAGATAATGCTGTCTAATCAAACAAGCACACTAACCTTTGATTTGTATTTTCTTACATGTATATTTTATTTTCATTATCATCAAAAGATCATGCCAGAAACAAAGGTCATGACAAACAAACTCACGTCGATATACAGGGCATAATTTGTTTTTCTTTGAATTCATAGATACAATTATCTTTTATTTACACAATGTCATGTCAATCGAATCGAAGAAAACAGAAGAGAGATACAATTTGAAATTTCATATTGCACTCAACAGAGCAGAGCAAGAATACCGATATTGGGCAATGTAAACTGAAACTAAAGGAGCAAAATAATAACAGGTTCTGATTGGCTGCCAGCAATAACGGGAAGGCAGACTAACAGTTTAATCTAATACGTGGAAGATAAAAAGCTTCTCTTCGTCGCTATTCTTATATTTTGTACAACCAATTATCTTTCTAATGACAAGGTAATACAAAAGTGAAATACAAGATATAATACAGTAACAAAGCATAGTTTTTGTAATGTGTACACATTTGCGAATGCTGAAAAGGAACACTAAAAACTAATAACCTCTTATATTTACAATTAACCACTGTAATAAACAGAACGCCATTAAACAAATCTATTCAATTTACCTTGGTTAGACAGCCGATTACACCATTGCAAAACACACATTTCGAATGTGCAATAATGTTATATTGAAACGAAGTGTTGTCATAAAGTGTTTTTTTTTAGCAGATTGGCTACATTATACGTACTGCTATCATGCTTTATTTGTATATCTTACTTATAAACAGGGACAAATTATACCCTAAGAACCCTATACAAAAGCAACACAAACCAGCAAAAATGGCTCAATACCTGTTAGCTGAAAGGAGTATGAAAACACTGGTATAGATTAATCCTGCAACATCCCTCCAAATTCATGAAGAGTGTTTCAATAAAAAATTGTATTAAAGTTGTTTGTTTGTTTTAGTACATAGATTTCAATCATCATTTTTAATAGTGACCCTTGAATTGTTAAAAAAAAAGTTTCTTTACTCCCTCAAAAAATGCACAAGAAACCGAAAGCATTATTTGAAAACATTTATAACGGATTCTTCGTGAAAAGAGAACAATAAATCCACAAAACATGTATATTGTACTCATTGCAGATGAAAGTACGTGATACAGAATACACATTACATTCTAATCAGAAACATTACGTGCCAAAGGTCTTTTGTCTGTGACGGAAAGATTAGTCTATGATTTCATAACAATTATCACAATGTGATGGCAGAGTTTTAAACAAATGTCTAATCATGTTTTGTTCAACTTTGAATAACAAGATTAAAAAGGAAGGTGAAAAGAAAATGTTCTTACTGCTTACGACACATTCTCCAGTGACAACTGCCCAGTCACTACTGGTCAATATTCTAAACGTTATATTACTGGTCCTTAAGTGCCCACGGCCAAATGTTTGACAAATAACTTAGTGATTTGTGAAAACTCCTCTCTCTCTCTTTCTTTCTCTCTACCTACCTACGTGACTACCTATCTACATATTATATCTATCTTTGTATCATTTTCTCTCCCGCACTTCCTTAAGCTAATGTTAGGATATGGGGGAGGATCTAGGACCAGCCAAGACAGAGGCAGGGTAACCAATTGCTCTCCTAAATAATTGAGTTTTAGTGGGGCAATTTTCAACTTTGACCCCCGATCGGATGACCAATCGGATGGATGTATTACATGTACACTACTAGACAAGCTGGAGTGGATAAAAATATGTGATGTGAGTAATAAACAGAAAATGTCTTATTATTCCTGATGTTCTTTATTAGAAGCAAAACTGGACATTAGTAGCCATTTACCTAGTACATCGCATTCCTAACCACTCAGCCTTGATAATGCCTAGGTCACATATAAACCGGGCCCGTACGATTTTCCCTACCCGGCGGCTTGCCGTGGATTTAGAAACCGTACGGGAACCGTCCGATTTTCATTTCTACGGCATGTGGGGTCACATATTCTGCGGAGCCCGGGAAGTGCCCGGAGAAAATTGGTCGAGTGAAATGCAAGGCGCCCGGCAGGGTTCCGGCAGGGTGCCGGTCGTGTGCCGGCCGGTAACCTTACGGGCTCCGTCCGATGAGCAGGTGTACCGATGGCTCCCGGAAGATGCCCTGTCGGGGCCCGGCCGGGTTCCTCAAGGGCCCGGCCGGGTGCCGTGCGGTGCACTGAACTACAGAGTGATACAGAAAAAATGTTCCACTATTTGAAAGTTGTATTGTTTGAAGTATGAATATTCAATCATGGGTTTCATGATATATCTTGATAGAGCTATCCTCCCAGTACATTTAGGATCATTTTCATTTGAATCTCTGCATGCATCACTGAACATCAGGTAATCTTTACAAGTCAGATTTCACTTGCGCCAAGTTACTGGGTGAGGAATAAAACAGCACATTGAACAAAGACAATCAGACACGCACACAAAACACACACAACACACACGGTGACACTTGTTTCATCATTACTCCTTTTCTGATTAAGCATTGATTTTTATCAAGATCGCTGAATGTTTAAGTGGCATAACCCTAACAATCTTTTCCTTTTGTACACATTCACTTCCCCCATCTTGTCATCATCATGATCATCATCGTCATCATTTTAATCTTCATCATCATCATCATTATCATCATCATCATCATCATTATCATCATCACCATGAAGCCCAAAACCCGCCAATACGCACCAAGAGGACAGCGGTCTCTCAACTTTCCGTACGATAAGAAAAATTTCCGACAAAAAGTAACAGTTTGGGTGGGCCTGATCGGGAAGGGAATGCTCATTTGTGTGCGTGTGCTTGTGCATGTGCGTGTGTATGTGTGTTTTTGTCTGTCTAGCTAATTGGATAATTGAAAGAAAAAAAAACTGGCTGTATTTGTTATTATTTTATTCATAACCGAGCAACTTGGCACAAGTGAGATCTGGCAGTCTTGTAAAGATTGTCTGAAGTTCAGTCATGCATGTAGAAATGAATATGGTACCTAAATGTACTGGGAGGATAACTCTATCAAGACATATCAAACATATGAAACTCATGATTAAATATTCATACTTTAAACAACTGAACTTTGACAAATGGGACATTTTTTCTGATTCACTCTGTATGCGTCCTCACCTCCTGTATTTAAAACGGCGTTGTACATTTCGAGATGCCGCCGTGAGGGACCCATGAGAATTGACTCCCAAAATTGTGAGGGGCCCGTCCGGGCACCGTCCGGAGCCCGCACGGGACCCGTAAGGTGCCCTACGGGCCCTTTACGGGCTTTCTACGGCCTTACGGTCAGATAAAAACGCCGGGAGAATTGGGAGCTGCCAACTCAGCACCACGGCGCCCATATGGCTTGAAAAACTGTCCCGGCGCCCGTAGGAACTTTACGGGCACCGTACGGGCCCCGGAGTGTATATGTGAAAGCCCCATAAAGGAGATTGCTTTCCTTTCATGTGAAAGCAGAGTCCTGGGGACACATTAGAATCAGTGAAGCTTAACAAAGGAGTGTGCTCAATAACAATGACGCCAAAACACTGCGGAACAATATGCTATCAGTGATCTAACGATGATGTGAAGATGGAAGTCAATGTGATTTTATGTGCGTTACTCCTCACATGTATAATGGTTCAATCCAGACAACAATCATACTCTGGTACTACACATAATAACCTTCACCAAAGTGAAAGCTTTGAACTATTTTCAAATAAAGCCAAGGGTCTGAAAGTTTGTCAGTGGAATGTTCAGTCAATAACTAACAAAACTGATCAGCTCAAAGTTATCCTGAGAAATCCGACATATCGTCCGGATATCCTCGGAATAACCGAGAGCTGACTGAATGCCAATTATGACATCAACTTTGTGAAACAAGATGGTTACACATTTCCACCAGAACGAAAGGATCGTTCAAACAGACCACATGGTGGGGTGCTTATGTATATCAGTGACCGTATTGCCTACAGACGACGACTTGACCTTGGGACAGCTGGTCTCGAAAATATCGGGGTAGAAGTTAAACCTGTAAATACTTCTCACGTCTTGATATATACAGCATATCGAAATAACGACCTCTCTGTAGCTGCATGGAACGACCTGTTTGAAAGTGAATTAGATAAAGCATGCGATGAGGGTCATGAGATCATCACCATGGGAGATTTTAACATCAATTTCATGAAACAAGAGGAGATCCCAAGACCGTGGATAGACCTGACCGAATCGTTTGATCTCACACAGGTTATTGACAAGCCAACCAGGGTCCAGCGGACCTCAACCCTCCTCGATCACATTTATGTAACCTCGCCAAGAAATGTGAAATGCAGCTCTGTAAAAACTTTAGGATTAAGTGATCATTACCCGGTGTGCATGATCTACAAACAACATCAGTGTCAAAGAAAGAACGGTCAACACACTTCTATATGATACAGATGCGCCACAAATCTTGACGCCAGAGCACTCCCAGGGGACCTGGAAACTGCTCCCTGGTCTGTCATTGAGTCTTTCGATGATCCCGATGACTCAATGTACGCCTGGCTAAATATCCTCAATAACATCCTTGATACGCATCTTCCATGGAAAGAAAAGCGAGGGAGGATCCCCAAACAGCCAGAATGGATGAACGAGGAAATAATTATAGCTATGAAGAAACGTGATGAGAATGCGAGAAAGAGGGATGAGGAGAATAGGCGAACATGGAGAAACAAAGTCCTGGCAATGATCAGAAAGGCCAAAAGACACCACTACATTGAAAAGCTCACGGAAAGTAGAAGAAACAGTAAAGCTTTCTGGGAAACGCTGAAAGAGCTCACTCCAAAGCACAAACCATCTAGCCCGGTTACTGTGCAAGACAACGGGAACAAAATTTCTGTCAAATACGCCAAAGCCAACAGTTTCAATGAGTTTTTCACAAATGTTGCAGGTAACCTCCAGCAGAATAATGAGCAAGAAGAGCCAGATCTAACCTTACTATCTAATAGATGAATCCTTTGTACTCAAGGAATTGAAAAACTTGGACACCACTAAAGTTGTAGGCCTTGACGGAATCTCATCCAAAATCCTGAAAACAACGGCACCTGCAATTGCAAACAGCCTCACTAAACTATACAACAAGAGCATACACAGTGGTAAATTCCCTACAACATGGAAGGAAGCGAGAGTTGTCCCAGTCTTCAAAGGAGGAGAGAATTCACAGCGTGAAAATTACAGACCAATATCTATTCTATGTGTACTATCTAAGATCTTAGAGAAGCATGTACATGATAACCTGTATGATTATCTACTTATCTATCTCTTGCACGTCACTCAGTCAGGGTTCAGGAAACAACACTCATGCGAAACAGCCCTAGCCAAAATGACATCTGAATGGGCGCAAAGTATTGACAAAGGTAATCTTGTCGGTCTAGTACTGCTTGACCTTCGCAAAGCTTTCGATCTTGTACACCATGAAATCCTGATTGAAAAAAACTGTCATGTTACCAAGTAGACTCGATTACAAGTAAATGGTTTGTCTCCTATTTGAAAGATAGGAGTCAGAGAGTTAGTCTGGAATGGACTATCTGAAAAGTTGCCCATCACATCAGGAGTCCCTCAGGGTATCCAAATTGACATGAATGCTGATGATACAACAATCAGCTCAAATGGGAAAACTCTTGAACCTGTACAAGCAAAACTCTCTGAAGACCTCCCCGAAGAAAAATGTCAAATTTTGAAATTTCGAGACAAAAAAAAAAAGAGTGTCCGCTT
>BEXV01004126.1:0-13586 GCA_003118195.1 Hemicentrotus pulcherrimus | reverse complement strand
CATAACTTCGGCAACCAGTATAAAGAGAAGAGCCGATAGCGGACAACCTTGTCTTACACCTTGATCTATTCTGAAATCCTTAGAGACCCAGCCGTTGTTAATAACTCTGCCTATTGCATTACTGTAGAGTGTTTTGACCCAATGTTTAAACGTTTCTTTGAACTTAAATCTATCCAATAACAAAAATAGGAATTCATGACAAATGTTATCAAAAGCCTTTTTGAAATCTAAGAAAATCAAGATACCAGGAAAATTCGCATAATTACAGTAATCAATCACGTCTAAGACAAGACGAATATTCTGCACAGCAGAACGTTGTTTTAAGTATCCCGTCTGATCGGGAGAGACTAAAATTTCCATTACATTATGCAAACGTTTACAAAGCGTTTTTGCAAGGATCTTGTTGTCAATGTTTAACAATGAGATCGGTCTCCAGTTCTACTAAACGCCTATCTCCCTTTTTATGCAGTAATGTTATAACAGCTTGCTTCTGGCTTTCAGACATTTCAGCTATTTCATTTGTTAAACTGTTGTATATTTAACTTGCCTTCTAGTTATCCAAGTTATCCAATAAAGTGTACTACTACTACTACTACTTATTGCGGTATCTGGAACATGACCATAATTGTAATTGATCATGGCAATGTAGTCACCGTCATAACGCTGTATCCCCCACATTGACTCGTCAATTGATTCGTTGAAAGACGTGTAGTAGACGTGACAAGCCTCCAACTAGAAGACAACATAATATCAGTTCGGACATACCGATAGGACCTATTAACTGCTGTTGTTATTCTTGACGAGGAAACACATGAATCACTTTGGATTATTGCAATGAATAAAGGCAATAATCATTGTTGGACCCTTTTAATTACCACTTGTGCTTTCAGTATTCCGATTCATTTATACAAATATTTTCTTTTTTAATATTATAACAATTCATCCAAATTGAATCAATATTGTCATCAGTGTTTATGTTATCCCTCCTGTCTTGCTGGTAAAATAAAATGTGAACCAGTTGCTAGGAAATAATAAGCTCTTATTTACTTGTGTAACTTCCTAAACAAATTATATTCCTAACCTGGTCTGCTACGAGTACGTTGTTTACACGTTTCTCCTCAGAAGATAGTTTTAACTTCTTGAAAACTAAAATATATTTAACTATTAATCGATTAAAGTTATATGTTTCACGACATGTGCCATAAGGTTAGATAGTTTACTCTTTTTCCTAGAGCCTTTGTTATAACCAATATTTATTTAGGGTGAGTGATTGACTTCCCAATTGCACGGATAAGAGAAACCGACATGATGATACTAATAGCGCCTCCAACGACCGAGACTGTATTCAATATCCATGTAGCTGAAATAAATAACACAGAAACAACAATAACCAATATTTANGTGGGCGAATAACTCTTGCGTAACTGTCGACCTATTGCATTATGAATTGTTCATGAATAAGGCAGTATAAATGCAATACGCAAACCCTCGCTGCTCGCCACTGTACAACATTTAGTACCAAATAGATGATACAAAAAAGTCTCTTCTCTTGCTTTCTCACCTTTGTATTTGTATTCTTGTTCTCGCTCTCTCTCTTTGAAGGAAATTGAATGAAGAAAAAATATAATTTACAATATTTTTTTTCTCTCTCTTTCTGCTCTCCCCTTGCATTTCCCCTCCCCTTCCTTTCTGTCTCTCTCTGTCTTTTGACCCCGCCTTATTTTTTGTCAAACAACCGCTTGAAATGGCCTAAAGACTTTTCCTTTGATCTGCACAATTTAACTCTCAAATCGACCCATACTACCACTAAATGTATTGAAATCTGTTTTAGGAAGAAAAAAGAAAAGAAAGGAAAACGGACGATGATAACAAATAAATGGTAGCACTTAAAAAAAATAAATAAACAACAAAAAAAACAATTGGAATTGCGACAAAAACCTATTTCACCGTATTTTTCCGCTCTTTAGACAACTGAGAGAAATGTTAATGCAAAAGTTGCAGACAATACACAAAAGTAATTACTTTTATATATGTACGGTATTCTTAAACAAATATTACATAGCAAACTTTAAATTGTATTTAAAATTGTTCTTTAAAATACAGGCTAGTCCATTTCAGACCCGCAATGCCTGCTTTTAAAGGGAGCCCTGTAGGAAAGTGAGAATGTATATGATAAACATTTAATCAGCAAAAAAAAACAAACAAACAAACAAACAAAACAATTACGCAATACATAATAAACAGTTATTTACTATTATGTACATTAACACATAACAAATTTCACTTTTAAAAGACAAACTGCATATCATAAAAGCTTGATTAAAATAAACCTAAAAAGCAAGGGCAAATGAATATATTTATCAATTATACAAAAGAAGTTCACATAAAAGTATTCATACTTGTACTGATGCAATGAAGACAAACAAAAATCAAAATGCACTAAAATATTTCAGGATTAAGAAAGCTATTTCACTTCTTTAGATTGATAATTTGAATAGATCTGAAGTCAACATTGACCATTCTTTATAGTTGTTAAAAAATAGGTGGTTATTTCAATAGTTTGAATACATTCTACTAAAATAAACCAAATTTTATTCTTTGTTGGTTGAATTGTAATCTTTTGAACCAAATTTATCGTACTTCCGGGCTTCTGACAGCACAGCCTTCAATTATAAGCGAATTGTAATTGGACTTCATTACTAACATTTAAGTTTGGAAAATTGATTAAAAAACATAACAAAACAATACATTCTAAAGTTATTTCACAAGACTCTAGATTTCACGCTAAACATGTATTTGATATTACATGCAAATACTGCAACAGGATGGAAAACATTTTATACATTCTAGTTTGGCTTTAAGAAAAATATTACATATATGCTAACGAAAATGTATAAGTTGCTGGATATGACATCGATAACGAACATATGATTCTACTTGAAACACTATTTGAATTTGACTCAATATGCAATCTATATGCTGTATGTCTGAAGTATTTTGAAATCTTTACAATTAACAATAATTCAATTTTTAGGTTTTTGCATTTAAACATATTTCACTTTAGATCATTTGAAATACGTCGTACAAATATAAACAGCTTTACTCTCTAAGATAAAGTTTGAGAGATAACAAATTTTTAAAATCTGAATAACATTATGTTTAAAGTACAAAACGATTTGAAAAAAAAAATGTTATCGTAATATTTCGTTAATTTCTTCAATGATGTAATTTGTATATTAAATTATTATTAAGCTAAACATTCCTCGTATAAAGGGGCTTACACAACAAAACAAAACAAAACAAAAATCTTCACCAAAATCTGCATCATGAAATGGCAACAGTTCAGCTAAAGTTTAACAGTAAGCGTATCATAAATTGATTATCCGACTATATATATAATACAATATAACGTTAAACCAAACGCGCATATATATATATATATATTAACATGCGCTTGGTTTAACATTATATTCCTTAAACTTTGAATTAAAACGTAATTACCTAAATTCATTTAGATCCCCTGTAAGTACAAAGTTTCTGATTTTCATAACGATTTGTTGGTTTTACGCTATCAACGTAAAAGTCATGAATACAAATAGAAAGTTTTGATGCACGCAGACCTCTGGGACGCTGCCAACGAGATGAAAATACCAAGCTTGATGTGATGTGGGATTACCCACATAAGAGGCGGAGCAACAATCCCAGGGCAGATCAGAATGGAGCTTGATTTCTCGTAGGGGAGCCAAATGACAAACCGTCCTATGCATCTACTAAAGTCAGTATCAGTGATAAAACATTTAGGTAACCTGTTCAGCACTTCCAGTCCTTAAACATCCTGCAACAGATCGTCTAGCAGCACGTGTATTCCAACTGCCGAACTGCTTCGGGTTCTAGTCATGCTATCTTCTGACTTTTCTTCTGATGGTTTCGGATTGGATTTGTCATCATTGGCCTGATTAATAGTCCAGATTTCCGATTCGGTCATTTCGTTCAGAATAGTAGACTGGTAAACATACAAACTTGGAGGAGTTTTGTGCCAGGGAAAGTGCTGCGGTAAGATTGAGATTAGTTATCATTATTTCACTACCTTTTAAATATTATCTCCGTTTCTTATTTAGGGTTTCATACTCTCTGGGCCTTTTGATACCTACATAAGTCGATGCACACTATGATCACCCATACATTTTGGGGCGTAAAAATGGGTTTGTTAGAGATAGGTAAATAGATCATCGTATGATCTTTGGTACATTTGCTTCATGTACACAAACTTTAACGTCCTGGACAGTTATCTCTTGGTCTTTTTATCTCATCGTTTGTATTGTGTTTTTTGGTGAGCATATTTTGCACATTTGGGTTAATAATTTCTGATATGGCTCACAATAAATTATATTGAATTTGACCCCTATAATAATATCTAAATCAGTATGATATCATGGCACGTACCACATCGTGTATATTTGTTTCATCTAAGTCATGTGCTGGTGAGTTTCTTAGACGAAGTTCGATATCTCTGGACGATCCAAATGCTTTACTTGAGGGCTTAGTATAACGCCGTACTATCATCAGAATTACGATAGCTGTGAGAAGTATCGACAACAAACAAGCACTGGTTATGATGACAATGAATTGCCAGTCAACTATAATATGGAGAGAGAGGGAGAGAGATAGAGGGAAGGACAGAGAGAACGAGAGGGTTGGGAGAAAGAAAGTAAGCAGTTTGATTTTGAACACATAAAAAAAAAAACAATACTAGTTAGCCTGATGCTAGCAGAGAGTCTATTCAATATAACCACACATACTACTCATACTCGCCAGGCCCGCCGAGTAATTAAATGGAATATTTTCATTAAAGACATCGCAATACATTTTACCAAATGAAACCTTATATAATACTACGGGAAGAGTAGCGAATAAAATCTTTCTGTAAACGTAAGGGTTCGTTCAGATATGACGCTTTATTTGTATGATGACGTAGAGTGCAACACGTCACTTATTAATTTCATGTATCTTATAGCGCAGAGTTCAATGAATAACCGCAAGTCCTTTGTTGTGTGAAGTTTCCATTTAAAAAACACACGCTGCTGAACTTTTGCGGTGGTTTACGGCGCCATATCTAAACAAGCCTTGAGTTTTTTTTTTTTTCGCTGGATATACGGCAGGGGCTAACATTGATTGACTTTATTATAGGTGAAAATACTATTAAAGATTATTACACATGGAAATATCATGAAGGGTATTGAAATCAACGTAGGAATATTGCATTATGACATGGCTTATTAAAACAAATATCCTGATAGAAAAGTTAGAGAAGGAAAGGTGCAATAATTCGGCCACATTAAAAAACAGCATCGTCTCTTTAAAAATGTGTTGTAAGGAAGAAAAAAATGTAAAATAACACATCAAGATGAAAACCAAGTACCAATGTGGGAGCAGCATACAAGATTGCACTTTAATTGCGGAGAATGAAGATGTGTGTAAAATAGTGCAATTATCCTCCGAGCTGGGGGAAGATTCAGGGAGAAGATGCCTTGATAAATACATGAAGATAGAGGGAGAGCATCATCGAGTCATTAAATAATTTCTTTTACATTCTGAAGTAAATACATAGGCCTATGTACGCACAGTTATGCTTACAGAAAAAACCCAAGGATTATAATGAGTCAGTTCCCTTATCTTCATCAAGGCCCAGAAAATGACGATATCAATTATAATCTACATATTACGTGCAATGCGAATAAAGCACTTACTATTACTGTCTACTGTATGACCTAATGTACTTTGGGTAAACGCTGTCCCTGTTGTCGTGGATGAAGCATCTGAAAAGCAAAAAGCAAAAAGCAAAGCAAAGCAAAAAAAAAAAAAATCAGTTTACTAAATTCTGACTTATAGCTAAGGTTATACTGGAACAAATAGTGCACACAAAACAAGTTTTGAAAATATTTAGGATCACTTCCTTGGGAGTTGAATCCACTTCAAATTATAGTGAGATGCATTTCTGAGTACTCTTTTAAGAGTGGAATCCAATTCCAAACGAAACGATGCTTTAAATGCCCCCCCCCCTAACCTAAACAAAAATGTCCGCTACAATATATTTTGAAAGTAGGAAGGACTTATTCAGGAAAGCTGGTATCTGTTTTGTCAATGAGGTATATTTACATGTAAAATCTATTTATTTGTGTCAAGGTCTACAATCCGTGGTGTTCTTTTTTGTTCTGTACTCAATACACTGAGCATATATCTGAGCAGGTAAGTCATTTAGAATCATATGCTACCTAGTCGAGAGTTGTGTGCATAAGTAATACGTTTTTAATTTGCTAAGATGTGACACATTTCTAAATCTTGGTCGCTTAGTTTTCTCGCATATAATTCTGCATGATTCCTAGATGCGCCACCGCACATGGATTTTTTTTTTCAAAAATATTTTACGTAATCATTAACCTTTGATAGTTACGATAGCGTACATTCAAATCGAAGGTACAGAAATGTCATTAATAATATTAAGACAGGAACACAAAGTAAACAAAATTCGAATCACTGGGTACATGACGAATAATATGAACACTAGAAGAATAATCACAAGTCTTACTGGATGTTACAGGTAGACAGTACGTTCCCACTGGGTAGTTTTCTACGTCAGTGTAGCCATCATTACATGTACACTCATAGCCATTTGATCCAAGATCCGTACACGTCGCAAGAGATGAACAGTCGTCAATATCCAGTTCACACTCATTCGTAGCTGAATAGGACACACAGGAAAGTTAAAAAAATACAGAAGAAATCATTATCAAAGAGAGAGAAATATGTTGGATAAGAAAAAAGTTAAGTAGTGACATTATATCCCCCTCCATTTAAAGAGTCCTTCCAATGCCTGAGTAGAAAATATGTTTTTCCCAACATTAGAGCTCTTAAATGAACAATTATTTACTGCTTTGAAGAGCCGTGTTAACACTATTGCTCAGGCTGATATCGAAACTGTACTGTGCTACGAGACGAAGACGAGAGACTTAGCGCAGGCTCGAGCCAGAGCCCCCACACTTGTTCAAGTACGTAGAAATGCCCCTTTTTAAATGGGAAAAGAGTCCCTTTTAATTCGGATAAGTGCCCTTTTATATATATATATATATATATATATACACACAATCTTACAAGTGCCCCTTACCTCTTTTGATAAATGTCCCCTAAACCAATGGTACTTGCGTCTATTTTAATATGACAGATGCCCCTTTTACTATAAAAGGTGCACTTTTCCCTTGCAATAAGTCCCCCTTCCCCTTCTAAAACGTTCCCCATTTCATCTTAGTGAAGTGCCCCTTTTCACCTTTGATTAGGACCCCCTTTTACTTTGCCATTCGCCTCCTTTTAATCTCTAATAAGTGCCCTGTTTATTTTGAATAAAGGGTCCTTTCCCCTTTTCTTGACTGCCCCTTCTTACACCTCTGATACATTCCTGTATTGCAATCTGATAGGTGTCCTCTTTCCTTTTTAATAAGTACCCTTTTTCATTCTTATAAATGCACCTATTCATCTCAGGTGAGTGCCCCTTTTCAGGTACAAGCTAAAAATTCCCTCACCATCTCCCAAAAGTACCCTTTCGCCTCTTACAATTGCCCCCCAAATAAATCTGGGAGGTACCCTTTTATTTGGAAAATTGTCTGTTTTTCCCTGAATGCCCTTTATTCAATTTTAAGTGCCCCTTTTCATCTTCGGTAGGTATCATTTTTCAAATTTGAGAGGTTCCCCTTTTATTTTGACACGTGCCCCTTATTATTTATAATAAAGGTTACTATTCCTTCCGCAAATGCTCCATTTCTCTTTAAATAGGAGCGCATTCGCCTTCTCTAGGCGTTGTGGCGTGCGCCTGTAATCCAGCTTAAAGTGGAAGTTACAAACTGATTCAGCCGAGGACGCAGGTTCGAAACTGAGTCACGTCTTTCGGATGGTGACGTTTAAAGGTCGGTCCCCAGACGTAAATAATCATATCTGATTGATACACGTCTGTAAAAACCCAATACACACACACAATCTCATGAATGCCCTTTTCACCTCTTATGTATAACCCTACTATCTTAGAGGTGCCTCATTTCCTTTGTAATTAGTGCCCCTTTTCCAATTTCTTAAATGCCTATTTTATCTTGCCAATTGACTTTAGTGCCAAGCTGGGATTCGAACCCGTCAAATCGTAGATCGAGAGTCGACTGAATGAACCAGGATACAACGACATCTCCACATTACCTTACACTCTTTGCGAGCAAGCTGGTTATATCTACGACAAAATCAATCTTAAACTTACGTTTTACTTGATAGTTAGACACAGTGAAGACTGATGATCCGTCAGATAGGTTACCACCAGTTCTGTTTATCTCATTCTCAAGTTCCTCTAGTAGTATTTGATTTGTTACATTGGTCTCGGGATCGAATAGGAGATTGATGTCTGCGATGATACTGCCATTATCAAACTTAATGACGGTGCATCCATAGTAGTCGGTCAAAGTATCAGCGTATATGCCATCAACCTATGAAGTGCAAATTGTAGTTTAACAACCTTAACAATTAATAGGCAAGTTTTTATTCATCACGTGGACTTTCCAATTAGAGCCTAGTAATTCTTCCACAGAGACTCTGCCTCTTCAATATAACTGGACTGGAGATAGTTGACATTGGATAGCCAGAAGCTTGCTTTAAGTTTCAAAGTTGTTCGAAGCTAAGACTCTAAATTATGATTACCCAAACACCCCTCTCTCATAATCACTCGATAAACAAAATTGTCTTATTCAATTATAGTTGCCCAAGACAATGTCTTTGGGCATGATGGTAACCCTCTTGGCGTGGATGGCACACATTCGCTTAGCGTAATATCCAGTCTACGGGATCACACAGAACTCGCTCTCAACTATCAATTGTCCATCAATAGTTCGACTCGTACTACGGGGCAATGTTTTATCGAGTTTAGCTGTATTACGGGGCAGTTGTATGAATATATTTGTATGTATTGCCGGTCGTACAGTAGTGTGGGGTTACCGCTCTATGTGGTAGCTTTTTCCTGAGAGGGAATCGCACAAATTAAGACGTTTGTTGTCAAGCTGATAGTAATCCTGGTAATCCTATAAAACTGCTTACCATGTTACATATATCTGATTCCAACATTTTAAACCTGTCACTCTCTCTGTTCGTAAGGTCGTCGGAGAATTCTGCTGACGTGCCGTTGACTGTTTCTATCTCCATGGTCGCAAGAAATGTCGATGAATCTGAAGAGATAAACAAACCAGTACCATATCATGTCCGCTATGTGAAGTACTAAAGTTTTTATATAATAATAATAATAATAGTGGGTTCTTGTATGAATAAACACACTTTGTAGAATGTGGAAGGAGTGTTTTTTCCAAGAGGGGAGTTCTTTTACATTAAACAAAGGCATTATCACTTGCGTACATGACATGAGCTTTAAGAATGTTTAATGCAATATTTCCATTGTTTGATGGTGTGCATTAGTATTCGCAATACAAATGCAAATACCAATATCGAGATAACAGGGGAGGTCACCTTGATTTTCCGAACCAACAACATGTCTCTTTTTCAATGAAAACAAGCTCCTTTTAAGGTAATATAAAATGTTAGGAAAATTTGAAAATTGGATGGGTAGTGATTCTTTACTATTTTGATATAGTTGGAGGCCCCTGTTGATGTCTTATAAGCACTAGAAAATTTTGCACCTAAAACACTTCTGCTTTCGAGAATAATTGAATAGAAAAATTTACCGGTGCTCTCGGTAAATTTTGATTAATTTCAAATAGCTCCTACGGCCTTACAATGGTAGCTGCGACCAGGAAAATCTCAGAATATGTAGTTGTGATATATAATTTCCAAACGGGAATTGCTAATCGGTAGATTTTAGTCAAGTCACATCGTTTTATAGCTTTATCAATGATTTAACCTTGAGAGGGAGCTATACAACATTAAGTGTTTATTATTTACAATTTCATAATTTTAGAATCGATTTCAACCGCGACAGCGATCACTGAATATTGTAAGATCGCAAATGCTCCAAATAGTTTCATTTGAACCAAATCCATGACCCCATACCAACACTTTGTATTACCTTTAAGATTGAAAAGGGTAACAATCCTGATATTTTTTTTTTTTAGGCATCTCCTTTTTTGTGTGGAATCATCCGCTTTTTTCTGATGAAAGTCAGAGTTCGGAAAATGCCCAAATCACTGTTCTTAACAAAAAAAATGTAGACCCAAATAAATGCAATATATTCCCTTTTCTCTGTACCCCCACCATATACAATGTCCCAGTCATCCTTTATTTTATGCTGATCGCATTTTTCCTCCCCTAATCATTAATATATACCAAATATATAATCTCCTTGTGCCAAATTATATTTTATCATGGGGTACCAAAGCCTTCAAGATCATTAACTGTTCTCATTGTAAATAAATAAATCAATATATAACTATGTTGTAGAGGTTACAAGGGAGCTAATCAATACCAATGTTTTTTTTTTAATTTGTAAAAGCCATCGAGTAGCTCAAAGCAATCTTTCCGTCAATCAAAATTGCACTAGTGGTAAATGAGGGACTATGCAGGGAGGCGACGGAAGCAAGGTTAAGATTAAATGATGATTTTCGGTTGTACTTACCCACGCAAGTGTCACCTGAAAGATAGTACCCAGGACGGCATTGGCATTGAAATTCTCCACTAGTCTCCTCACAAGTCTCGGTGTTGCGATCACAATTGTTGGAACACGGGTCTGGATCATAAAATAATATTAATTCACCATTATAACGTAATAATGTTTACCTGCAACTAACTAAATACTAATATTTCTTATCATGCAAGATTGCTTACGAGATTGCAATTTGTGATAGTCTTCTGCACAAATTTTTAATGATATCGACTGACTTTATCCAAGATTGATGCAATATCAGCTATTCGTGTGTAAAATAGGAAATATACTTATGCTCCTCGTGCAATCGCATTCTATTGAATCGGATAGTAAATAAGTTTCTTTTTCTTTTATTGATTGTTTTTCAAGATTAATTGAGAAGTATTTATAGCAATAACTGCCGTGCTTAAGCTATGGTCACAACTCGGAGCAGCGACCGACCGATTTGTAGCCTGCACGGTCGCCTCTGGAAATTAGGCATCGCCCAACGATTTTTGGAGAAGTCGAGCAGGTTGTAAAACCCCAACGATGCCCTGACGGTGCTCTGTCGAAAATGATAAAAAAGCCGCTAGGTCAACGGCTGCCGACCGATTTAGAGCTCGCCGCTCAGTGACCGACTGATCTCCTAGCGGCGAGCGGGCGGTGACTCGGTGTTGACCGGTCGGCAGCCTTTGACCTAACGGCTTCGATTTTTGACGTAAATCGCTCGTCGGCGAACGCTTGATTAGGTCGTTGCTCGCCGCCCGGGCACCAAGCCTTTTCGGGCGGAGAGTGAAAAGCGTGCAGCCGCTGTCCAATATTAATTCCGCCCTAAAAATTCAACGGCGACCGAGCGATGCCCTAAAAACAAGCGGTGCCCGGGCTAAATTGGCTAAAAACTCGCCGCCCGGCCGCCGAGTAGGCAATTTTTTTTGGTTGTGACCATAGCGTAAGGCATGGATCATTGACCTTCGAGATTTTCCCTTCTAGTTTTCAAACCACTTGACTGTGAATAATGTACTGTTAGCTCTATCATTTATCTCCGTAAGATTGGTTTTGTTTGTTTGGTATCTGAAAAAACAGGCTTGTATCAGCATATTGATTGTATTGTATTTATTTAGACATTCGGTACAACGGTACAAGTCTAGGGATTAAGCAACACGGTTGAAAAAAATCGTGAAGGGCTGCTTCCCCGACATAGATTATAACAGTATGGACCTCTCAATGTTATTTACCACATTAGGTAAAAAAAAAAAAAAAAAAAAAAAAAAAAAAAAAAAAAAAAAAACGGTCCATAGACATCTGGCAAAACATAATTCAACATCATCGTAGTGTATTTGAATTGGGATCAAAAGTGAAACCCTCAAACATGAACAATACAAATGAGCTTTCCTGAAGACATCATAGACATAATTGAAATATAATAAGGATTTTAAACTGCGCGCATATTTCATTGGAATGTATCGAAATGATTCGATGTTCTACCACACACCAGTCACACCGCTAACGTGACTCAAGAACGACTCCAAACTGACAATTGCATCGTCATTGAAGCATAAAAAATTGTTTGTTTGGTCTGTAGTCGGTCTAGTATCGTTCTCGTTGTAATGAACAAGTGTAAACATTACCCAAGATTATTTTGTTTAGTTTCATGCATTCATACATTTCAAACTATGAGCTACAAATTCACTCTCAATCAATACAAAACAAAAATCAACTTGGGAGTAGACTAGTCGACGCATCTGTACGCGCTCGCGTGAAAAAAAGGGCCAGCAAGGAATGCATGTCCAATCAATAACTGCCGTGCTAAAGCATGAATCCTTAGCCTTTGGGATTCCCCCTTCTAGTTTCCAAACCACTTGACTGTGGATAATCTACTGATAGCTCCATTATTTATCTCCGAAAGATTGGTTTTGTTTGTTTGGTATCTTTGGTTTTCTTTGTTTGGTATCTGAAAAAAAACCCGGCTTGTATTCCATTTCACATTAGCAAATATTGATTCTATTGTATTTATTCAGACATTCAGTACAAACCAAACATGTCTAGAGATGCAGCAAAACGGTTTCGTAAAAAAAAGTTAAGAGCTGCTTGAGTCCCCCATTAAAATGATAACAGTACGGACCTTTCAATGTTATTTACCGCACTTGGTTAAACAAAAAAAAACAGTCCACAAAAATCTGGCAGAACATAATTCAACATCGTCATAGTGTATTGGAATTGAGATTAAACGTGGAACTCTCAAACCAGAACAATACAAATGAGCTTTTCCTGATGACATCCTAGACACCTTCTATAATATAATTAGGAATTTAAAAATGCGCGCATATTCCATTGAAATGTATTTAAATGATTCGATGCTCTATCACACTCCAGTCATACCGCTAATAGTCCAGGCTAGGCCTCATAGGAAAGGGCCTGAACCTTTAAACAAATATACATGTATATACAATGTTTTTTTTTTTGATGGTTTCTTGTCATTTCGAGGGCGCTGATTCCTAATCCAACGAGTGCCAAACGCGAAGCCTTGAGCATTTCTCGCGAAATGTGAAAATTCAAATTTGCCGCCGAATCATGAAAACGCTTATTCTTTGGCCTGTTAACATATTTTGTTGATGTTTTCTTATCAATTCGAGGGTTCTGATTCCTAATCCGATGAATGCCATACGCGAAACCTTGAGCATTTCACGTAACATACGAACATTCGAATCGACAAGAAAACATCAAATAACCTGTTAAATGGCCAAAATATCTCATGATTTGGCGGCCATTTTGGATTTCCGCATTTACGAGGCTCCAGGCTTCGCGACTGGCACTCATCGGATTTGGAATCAGCACCCTCGAATTGACAAGAAACCATCACAAAACATTGTATATGTATATTTAAAAAAAAAAGTTCCTTGCTCTCTAGCCTGGACTATAACACGAATCAAGAACA
>BEXV01004125.1:15114-26923 GCA_003118195.1 Hemicentrotus pulcherrimus | reverse complement strand
CCCCCCCCCCCCCTCCCTACCCTCCCCTCGAATTCGGGACAAAAGGTGGTCAGGAAATCAAATAACAAGAAAAGGGGTTGAGATGAGGGAACATGCCTGGAAAGATGACGTTCAGGGTGATGAAACCCCTCATTCAATTTATTAAACAAAATAATATTAATAATAACAAAAAAGACAGGTAATATTGTAAATTCTGCTGTAGCTTATGAACGGATCCAAGGGGACTTTCATCAGGGCTATAAAAAGAAATAACGTGAGCTTTCCCAATACTGAGTAAATTCATGGAGAAATTCATTGAGGTCCGTGGGAAAAATAAAGTCTACATGACACTATCAGAAGTATGAATACTGAACTGAGTTACATTTAAGATCGTACGCAAATTATTTTTGTAGAAAATCTTTAAAAAGTAAATACTTCCAAGCTAAAGACTATTGGTATTTGCGTTTGCATAGCATGGTCAGCTTTAACATAGTGCAAGAAAATTAAAGTCACACGTCATCATTATATTTTTTTGCATAAATATAATTTTGAAAGGTAAATATGGGCTAGCATACCTTGGCACTGGGGCAAAACTTCTTTTTGAGTGGAAACCCACTTCAACGAATCACTGATTTGGATTGGATTTCGCTCTACTAATCTGGAATGGATTCATTTCCAAAGGAAGTAAATCAAGAATTAGTAGTAGAAATGTAACTGAAAGCCATTTTATTTCCATCATCACAATTTTACACAGCTTACAATAAATGGTATTGAATAAACTGGCAGGCATAGTAGGAAGGCCTACGAGTTGACATACATTTGTTAGTATTTTAACGTGCTATCACCCCCCCCCCCCCCCATGAATATAATTTTGTTCCCATTTTTTGAAAAAACGTAATCTGCTTACTAAAATGTAAGTAAAGCAAATATAATATGTAGGCCTATATGCCTGAAGCATTCTGACGTCACTTTGTATCCGAGTGTTCCCTACGTTATCAAGTTGTAATTGATAAACTTTCCTTGAATTATGTTTGCAAGTGCTTCATAAGAGTAATACTATACTGGTAGAACCCAACAATGTCTTTTGTTGGGAATATAGAAGAATGATGAAATCATCAAGTGTTGCATATACAATCATGATTGTTTACATGCAGGGAGATACAAGGGCATGTGCCCTCCCCCTTCGAATTCAGGACCAAGGGGTCAGGAAAATTAATAACAAGAAAAGGGGTTGAGAAGAGGGGAGCGTGCATGGAAAGATGACGATCAGGGAGATGAAAAACCCTCTTCTTCTTTTTTTTTCAATTAATATAAAGTTATAACACAAAATTGTATGTATCTCTATAATCTCTTGCCTCGGTCAGGGACTGTAGGCGGCCCTAAAAATGGTAGAACAGAGTGAGAGAGAGAGAGGGGGGAAGAGAAAGAGAGAGAGAGAGAGAGAGAGAGAGAGGGTGAGAGGGGGTCTATTCAGGCATGCTGTATTTGAGGAGAATGAGAGACGGAGAGAAACTTGCGAGGGCTATATAGGCTAGGGCAGAAGAGAATGAGACAGACAGACAGACAGACATTCAGAATCAGAGAGACACACATAAACACACCCACACGTACACACACCCGTACGCACACACGCACATACAGGTAGTGACAATCAGAGTCTGACAGACAGACATCATTGTATACAGACAGACAAATTAAAGAAAGGAGAGGCAGACAGAAGGTGATCATACGCGTACGTGTATGCATAGTGGTAGGTCTATGGTGTATGGTATGGTGTCAGCGACAAGGCAAATATTGATCCATTTCTCCCCGATCCCTATAACAACAAGAAACGCCAATGACTCAACAGTGACATTATGTCATGTCGTTTAGTATTGTCAAAAGACGAATACACCTGTACATAGATCAGAATAAGAAAAAACATGGAAATTTGAATTGATTTATTACTTAGGTAAACCTTGGAGAGAACAATACCGGAATGCACGTCCAGTGAGGGTGCATGGTGCGGAGACCATTTTGGTTATTCTGATATATTAGGTTTTCTCGGTAGGCCTACACATCTTATTTTGTGACGTATTACGTTAAACTTTTTTTAACGTTTAAATGAATAATCATAAACGGATGGGAAAACATTAATTTTTGAAAATGACGGTTTCAGATACTTGTAAATATATCAAGAACGTATTTTCAATTTTTCATTAGCATCATTTGTTTGCTTTTGTATCAAATATAATATTCTAGTAGCCTTTTTACAGATCATTTGTTTTGGTCTTTATCGTGCCTATCTCATTTTCTTTTCTTTTTTGCAGAAACGTATTCATTTGTAACCACACGTACAATTGAAATCAGTGGCAGACGTAAAAACTTATTACAGTGCTTTTTTGTTGTTGTTGCGTATGCTTCGTGGTTGACGTGTAACGGTATTTTAGAGTTCCGTAGTAACGGTCCGTTAGAAGTTTTCCTTTGTAACTCGACCAAAGCAAACATCGGCCACCATCACGTTGTTCTTCAACAAAGCACGAGCAAAAGTGTATAGGGCCTACCACCCTCTTTCAAAAGACGGACAAAACTAATTCACTCGTTACGTAACATGGCGTAATTTCAACAACGATGAGAGCTAATTGAGTTTGTACAAGTGTTCCTACCGTTAGAAGCATTATTCAAATGCCTCTGTACAACAAACGAATGGTCCAATTATTTTAGGTGAATAATAGTAAAAATAGATAAAGTCTTTAAAGCTAAGAAGCTATACTAGAAATCTTTTCGAGTATGTATGCCCTGTTACGGGGTCTAGCAAAAAACGTACATAATATACACGTAATTGTTCTAGCGTAATATAACGTAGCTTTATTTTCACCTCATAATACTCAACGTTTACATTTACAATGAAAACGTCATAAGTTTGACTCATCTAAACACAAATGTTTTCAAGCCATGTATGAATAATGAATGCCCGTCTAAGCCTATAAGGGCATGCAAGTCCAAGTGTCTCATGATGTATAATAAGTTCTCATTGTAATTGTATTGAAAATGAATAGATCAGGCGAATTAACAAGCATACTTTCGATGATACATAACGATTATGAAGGTTACATTTAATTATATTAGGCAACGTATTTTATTGCAATTCGAATCTGATTTTAATTTAGAAGTATAAAGCTCAAAGAATTAATAGATCAGGCGACATATCATGATTGGATATACGAAGCTTTCGATCAAAATAACTTAACATGTAATTATATTTTTTAAAGTAATATGTTATTACACTTCTATTTTAAATGTTTCAAACTTGGAGAGCCTAAACTGTAAATAAACTTATATCAGGTGATATCAAGGGTAATGATACTCTCGAGAATAAGTTAATTACTTGACAGGTCTATTAAAAAATTAACCTTTTATTAGTCGTCTAGTAATTTTGTAAAAGTTACTTTCAATGGGTGCTTTTACGAAATTTACACGGCGATTTTTAGATCGCCTGCGATAACATGTTTACTCATTACTCATTCGATGAGTAATAAAAAGGTTAGTAACTTTATAAGGTAAAATCGTGTTTTTTCTTCTTCAATCTTGGAAGATGGTTCACATACATTTTAACGTCGACAGCAATTGAATAAACTTTTTGTAAAAATGACCTATTAGTAAATTTATAAGATTATTGGGGGAAAATCTGCATGATTATTATTTTCCAGGCACAACATACAGTATCATTGCTTTATGTGCATGTATATCACGACGAACTGGAACCAGTGAGTTGGCCTGCTGAAACTATACTTAGAATAACATCTTTCTCAAAAATTGTGTTGTTGTTTTTGTTGACAATGTCCCTTGCCTAAACCTGAAATACAACAACTATCACGATATAAAAACACAGCTCTGGATCTATAATAGGATAATAATAGGTATGCATGTGATGTTCATGAGATATCTGTTGTACAGAACTAATCCCCAAACCTGCCCTTTTATGTGCGGATGAAAAGAAGGAAGAAAATAGCTGCAGGATCTTGAATACGAATTCCATCAAGATAGATCACGGGTCGCATACCGCTCCTAATAAATAACAAATTCTTCATGTAACACAGTTTAGTGAGGAATACGGATAACTGATATGAAAGAGAAGTATTCAAAAACGTGCGAAAGAATGCTAGAAGTTTGTTCATAAACACAATGAATTTATAACAAAGAACAGGAATTACTACAAGAATTTCAATACTTTGAAACTACACGTACAAATGCTTGAAACTGTTAAAAATTATAAGTACAATTTTTAGCTACTGAGAAGGTTGAAGGAACAAACTTGACTGCTTTTTAATCAAGTTCAGTACATTGTGAATTTTTCACCATTGAAGCTAATAAAAACCATAAAATAAAAAAGACAAAAAGTTGTTACCAAAAAAATCAGTTGGGAACGAGTTATCATGATCATAACTCAAAGATCTAATCAAATCCTTTTGATTGTAAAATTTACATGCAGTGTATATTAAAGAGTTAAGTGATGTCATTATTTGACATCTTTCCCTTTCTGCATATTACAAGCTGACTTATATTTATTGTGTATTATTTGTAAGGCCTGGCAGGCATTTGCAATATTGATGCCTACTTAGGCCAAATAAAAAACAAACATGTTTAGCGTACTGTTTTTTCGAAAAATAGGAAGGAGGAGGCCCTTTTTTGTTTTGTTTTTCTATTAAAATGGCCGCTCGGTACATTTTCCCTGACATTCGGGCTACTTTTCAATAATTTTTTTTTTTTTTTAAACCAGAAATAGATCCATTTTAGCAGTGTTTTTCATGTTTTTTACCTTTAAAAAACCAAAAAAGAAAAAAAATAATAATAATATAAAAAAAAATAGGAAGCGGCCCCCAAAAGGCAGCGGGTGGGGACGCTAAACATGTATATTTTTTTACATGGCCTTACGTGCAGTGTAAGAAGTGATAGAAATAGGCTAATTGATGTTATAGCTGACCTTTTTTTTTGGTCTACGTTAATTTAGCTGTCAGGCCTGGCGGGTATGATGCGTAAGATTGATCACAATTGTGGTTAACGGGTTACACATGCATTACCAGTATAATACCATGCCGTACACCATGAGCATTGTGACATTTGATTCTTATCTGCATGTGAGAAACCCATTTGCCCACCAGGCATACTGCAGCTTAGACAAAATGGTGGCATTTTGAAAGAAAATGCATTCAAGTTCTGACGTATGATAAAAACAACTACAATGGACCTCCCTGGTACGGTTATGCTTGGTAGGAGAAGCATAATAGAGGCATTTTACAACAAAATGATGGTACATTGCACTTAACATTCATCAAAGCACGATGCAAGTGCATGTACATAAGGCACATAGCCATTTATACACAGAGTTAGGCCAAATGCAGATGGAATCAATGTGGCGTGTTCATGTTGTGTCCGACTCGAACCCGGTTGGCCAAACTCTGTATAATAGCTAGGCAGTGCTAGTAAAAATACAAAAATGTACCCAACTTCGGTAGCTTCTTATCAAAAAGAAATAACCTATGTGACCTTGGTAAAGGGTGACTCATATTCTGTCTGATACCGTTTTCCTAATGGTGCTGCAACGCATGACTGAGCTGCATGCATGCTTTTCACAAAGTATTGTCAAAATCTTCTTGTACCAAGTTCGTGTTGAAGCAATGAATGTGGGTCACAACCATTTAAATATGTGTGTGTTGTACTCCTGGCGCTCCCGAGCACCAGGAGTGTCAAGTCTGACAGACATGAGCAATATACAAGAATTAATCATTATTTGTATTATTTAGATTGACTATAAGGTAGTATTTGAAAAGAATATTGTGTAGATATCGAATAATCAATTCAAACTCAAGGATATGCTTATTTCAAGCAATATTCTTTTCGTTATAATGATTACAATCTTGACCTGATTCGCATCCCTTGTTCTCTCAAACGAATAATTATATGCATTTGACCAAAGAGTTTTAAGAGATGAAGTCCTATCTAGCTCATTCCCTTTGAACCATCTTCGATGCCGCCAGGAGAAAATATGCATGATTGTGCTTAACAGGATCTTCCTTGCAGATACGTAGACACAAGATTCTTGCCCAGCTGCAAACTAACAGGCCACTTTCAAATGGAAATGCTTTTGTAATGAGAATTACTGTTCGCTAACACTCGTCTGATAATACGAGCATTACACAATGCTTACCTTTACAGGAGTCAAGTAAAAGGAAATGGAGCAAAATTTCCTGAAATATTAATCAAAATTACTCGACTGGGCATGGGCAGGCACTAATTTGATATATAACATCATAAAGAACTGTACATGAACAAATTCACTTTTGATTTTCATGATCCGGAAGTAATCGGAAACTTGTGTCAAATTGCAGGTTTTGGGCCTGTAAAATGTTTCTGTTTTTCACAAATTAAAGCTGCTACTATACAATGTAAGCAAAGTTCTTGACACAGTTAGGCTTTTTGTATTCATATTAGATCATCTGTTCGAATTCTCCTCGATAGTTCTAATAAAAAGTGAAATAATAAGGATATTTCTTTGCGAACAAAATCAATTCTCAAGCTTTCCAATGATAGTGGCGGCTTCGAACCTCGTACATTAAAGGTAACAGCACACCTGTATATTCTATTGTGCAACCATAGGAAACGGCAGCTGCTTGGAATAATTTGTTGCCAGTTGGGTCTCCATCTCTTAAAACTCCTTGATTTGACTACGTGGTCAATATAACCATCAAAAAATCGCCCGGAGTAAAATATGAAATATGCGTATTACGATCCTCGCAGTCGATATCACGTGACCAGCTGTGGACCAATCACAACGGTGTATGTGTAAGAAATATATTTGTATTATATCCCATATTTTCTTTCTTCACAGCAACCACCACCACCACCACCGATGGCAATGAACCCCGTGGGGGCCCAGCCAGGGAAGGCCCCTGTAAATTGGATGCCCGCTCCTCAGGTAGCTGCGCCACAGGGATGCCCACCAGGTCTCGAATACCTCACGCAAGTCGACCAGCTACTCGTTCACCAGATCGTCGAGCTTTTCGAAAGTAAGACATCGTTTGTATTCATTACACGAAATGTATGATATTTAGTAGGCCTTATTTCACTTGTTTTATTTGGTTTAATTATTTACTTCGAAAACCGGTTCATAATAATAAAATACAAATTTACAATAATATATCATAATTGCACTTGATTTGATCATTCGTTCGAAAATCGGTAAATAAAAAATTGTGTAGATACTTTTAATGCGCATATATAGATCTAGTGTTTTTAATTATGAGTCATTTAAATAATCATTTCGAGTATACAGTTCATAATAACAGATTTCTTTAACGGTTTGTGCAAACCAATAAAACTTCTTTATGATTAATTTTGTACTCGTAATGATTGATTAGTTGTCACCAATCATGGTGTCCTGAACGGGGCCAACCCTGACTAGCTCTTACTATTATTTTGTTGGCCCCATTCGCACACACACACACACACACAAACACATTTAGTAAGATTTGGATCGCGATTCAAATCTCGCCTTTTTTTGGCCACTGTTCATATACATGGACTCCGGAAATAATCTTTAAAAATATCACCTTACGCAAAACGCTTAGCCAAATAATCGCGATTTTTTTTTTTTTTTTTTTTTTTTTTTTATTTTTTAATTCATTTTTTATGCACTTGTAGTGAGATTCTAATCGCGATCAGGATCTCACATTTTAGTGAGATTTTGTTTGGTTCACACACATAAAACAAAAAAGTGAGATTATGATCGTGAATCAAAAATCGATTTTCTGATGTTACTGATTTGTCCGTGTGTAAATCGCACTATTGCCATGCTTGCTGAAATACACATCTATAAGTAAATAAATGCATGAATAATAAAATATGGGACCAATGAATTAAACATTAATCTAGAAGTATATTTGAGTGGTATAGGACCTAGCAAATTATAATCGAGACTCTTTACTTCTTGTAATACCATCCCGGACAACTATCCTCCGTCAAAAAATCCCTTCTGTGATATAATTTTTAACCCGGCTATTCATCCTGTGGAAAAATTACCTATGCATGCATGGGAAAACTATTCAACTACACGGGCAGTTACCTCGAGAACATTTATTCATCAGGGGGAATTACCCCCCTCCCATTTCCTCCCCTATGTTAACCCAAAAGTAAGGTGATTAAAAATTGATATTGCATAATGGGACGCGGAGAAAAAATATTATTAAATCTGTATCCACATTTACACGTTCTAATTTCTAAACCAAATTAACTTTGAATGAGAATGGTTGCTATTTACTAAGAACCTAACACTTACTTTCGCATTGCATTTCTGTATTATGAAAACACTCCCCGCTTGAAATTTGTTCCCCTATTTTTTTCTAGTTTTGTTTATTATTTTTTATTTTTTATTTTTTGCCGTTTATTGTTACTTATTTCATTCATTTCTTTGCAGTGTTCACTGGAGTTGAGATGGCAAACAGATATGCCATCAAGAACAGTCTGGGTCAACAAGTCTACTTTGCTCACGAAGGTATATACGCCTTTTGTGTATCTTTTTAATGAAAACAAGTGTATTATCCTCGAATTGTGTCTCCAAAGTCTTTCTCTCAAATGAAATATAATAAGAGACTTTTTAGATTTGCGTGGACTGATACGTGTGACTTCCATTCAAGGCAGTGCATTAAAAGGACGTCGACCGTAGCAATCCCCATTGTCTTCGTGCGAATCTAAATGTCCCTATTACCGAATGCTTATTCACGGATGCTCAAGACGCTCCGCTGTTTTGCATCTTGACAGTGATAGGCATGTATTATCTTAGTTAGACAAGTCGGTCATTAAATAAATGTGACTTTCATCAATAATGGACATTTTTAGTATCATCTATGGATATAAAACTTGGACGAGACCGTGCTGTTAATACTTTATTCTACAATTTGTTTTAATTTACAGAATCAGATTTCTGCATGCGTCAATGCTGTGGACCCCAGCGTGGTTTCATCATCCATATTACGGATAACAGCCAACAGGTATGACTTCTCTTCCGTCAGATGTTCTTCTGCATAACTCGATCATCTGTCACACAACATGTTACACCAAAACGTCACAACCAACGTCTGTAATTAGCTTCTCAATTCTGTCCGGTTTCAATCGTGCCACATCCCGATCTTGTCACACTCCGATTCATTCACGCCCACAATTCTAACACATTCTCCTTTCTAATTATCGTTCTATTTCCGTCACAAATTGGCATGTATATTCTCACATCCTTCGTTTGTCACATCCTTCTCCTGTCACACTTTCTTTTCACATCCGTTTCTATCCCCATTTCCACCTTAGTTACTCCCCTTCTTCACACATCCCTCCTTCTGTGACAACGTCACACGTACACCGGGTTATGTGACAGCGACATATCACAATTATTCCATTCTATCACGCAGTCACACTTCATAACCGTCATACTTCTGTTCCATCCCTCTTCTGTCCACCCCTCTTCAGTAACAATCGTGACACCCTCTTCTGTCATACCACTATTTGGCCACACCCTCTTTCGCCACATCTGTTATCTTCTGGTTCACAATATAGTGAGAAACATATTTAGAAATTTATATAATGAAAAAAATGAAGAATGAAAAGTTATTAATGAAAAATCACGTTGTTAGCTGATTGGTGTGTGATGTAGTTGTCATTGGTAGCGAGCAGAAGGGTTTCATAGGAAACTCAGTGCACCTTATCCTCTGCCAAGCAAAAGATGGAAGTTAGTCACTGAATTAGCACTTAACTCTACTATCGGCTAATATTATCAAAAAACGTGATGAGACATCATAATGTGGTACTTTGTTCAACCAGTATTGAATTATCAACGAACAGTAATCAATGTTTCATTCCATTTGCCTTTATTGCGTCAATATTTGACCCTGTGCAGGAGGTGATGCGTCTAGTCCGTGAATTCAAGTGCTGCGCTGGCTGCGGATGGTGTGCCAACAGCGATTCATGTTCCTTCGAAGTCAAGGTAGAAGCTCCCATCGGAAACGTCGTCGGATACGTCAAGCAATCGTAAGGGCTTTTAAATTGACGCAACTATCTCTCTATGTGACGTATTTATGATTCTTATCATAATATGATAACTTTGGCTTTGAATCTTGTTAACTATGGTCTGTTATAGGTTTAAAAAGTGGTTTCTATATACACATAGCACGGAAGCGTCGTTGTTGCTGACGGAAGGTTCCGTCAGTGACTGGCGCGGTCTTTGATGCACCATGTGAAAGTGATATTGTAGATAGAGTGAATGCACAATAAAAAGATGCAGATTAAATACAATCGTGGCGTATGATTGAAGTCACTGATTTGATTAGCGCAGCAAGTAACGCAATGGAAATGTTGCCTCATGTGCAGAGGCGTTATGCTCAATTTTCCGAAGATTCCGAACACACATTTTCAACACTATTTGTGGATACGGTAAACAGAAACTGAGATCAGGAATTTATAATCGCAAATTTTATGTAATTATTTAAAAAGATTTCAATATATTTACCATTGATTGTTCCTCGGTTTTGTCAATTAAAGAAAAAAATTCTGTAACGAATTATTGTATATTCTTTGTAATTTTCATTGTATTATGTTTTGCATGAGAAATAAAACCATTTGAATCATTGAATCATTGCACAATCAGTAATGTTATTTTTCAGACAATATTACTTGGGGCCCAAATTTGATATCCTTGATGCTGAGAGGAGGCCTGTTGTCAAGATTAAGGGACCTTACTGCATGTGTCAAGACATTTGTTGCCAAGGAGATATCGAATTTGACGTAAGTTACAACAAAGACCAGTCAGTCAGGGTTTCTCCTTCACTTTAACTTTCGTTTATTTTCTGAAAAAAACATAGAGGGATTAAGAGGGTAAAGAATTGATCTTTCCCAAGGAGGTACATTACGTTCGTCCTCCCTTTTCTTTAGCCACTACATTACCTACTGATTTCCGATTTTCTGAGGAATATAAAATTAAACTTCTAGCTCTGAAAGAGTTGCAGTCAATAATTTGCATTACATGATAATTCCTTTATTCTATAAACAATTCAGAAGAATTTGACTTTTGATAATATCTAAAGTAGTTAGAATTGTTCTGACGATGATAATTCAAAGGAAAATTTCGCACCGTGTTTGGAGTTACTTCCCTCACTTTTTTTTTGAATACCAGATTTCTTTATGTTCTTGAATACCAAGATATTTTAAGTGCATTCTGCTTTAAGTTCCTTTTTCTCCTTTAAACAAATGATTAGTGCTCTCCTGGAGGTAACATGAATATTTTCCTTTAGTTTGTAACTTTTGCTGAGTAGATTCATGTAAACAGATACTCTGAATTTGTTAATACCCAAAATATCTTTAACGTTATTATATCAGTATTTTAATGTGTCTCTGCTCCATCGTCCGTTTGCAGGTCTTTACTGGTGACATGGCCACGACGATTGGAAAGGTTTCCAAGCAGTGGCCCGGATGTTTCAAGCATGCGTGGACCGACGCCGATAACTTTGGTGTGACTTGTAAGTGACCGGGAAAATGGCGAATCAACTTTATAGATTTTACCATTTTTGAAAATTGGAGAATCTGAAGCCACAGTTCCAGGGTGAACATTTAAAGTATAGCTCCATTCGTTTATTTTATCAGAAGAAAATCTACCAGATTAATTGCATGAACGTTTTTTGATTGTCATATTCAGTTCCTGTGTTTGTTTAAGTTCCACTGAATGCAAAATTCTGATCCGGATGTGTATGAACAAAACAAAACAAAACAAAAAACATAATAGTAGAAAATCTGAACATCAGTATGAAGTGTA
>BEXV01004123.1:6594-17984 GCA_003118195.1 Hemicentrotus pulcherrimus | reverse complement strand
CCCCCCCCCCCCCCCCCAGACAAGGGTCTAGCGACGCCCCTGTCTTTATAGACAATAAACGAACATGGAAAGTTCATATCAATTCTTTATGTAAGCTGTTGTCACGGAACTCCGGTGTAATGAATAAGTTGAAACCTTTTGTACCTCCTCATGTCATGCTTTTACTCTATTGTACCTTGATTTAGTCTTATCTTAATTATTGTATACTCGCATGGGGGAATAGCTCTACAACCCTTATGGACAAAGTTAATGTTGTACAAAAACGGGCTGTAAGAATAATAAATAATGTTGGTTCTCTTGCCCATACAAATATGCTTTTCTACAATTGTAATTGTCTTAAAATATCTGACTTGAACTTATATCACATTGGGATATTTATGTATTAACTATCGAAAGATAATTTACCAGATGCTTTCGGCCCTTTTTTCAACGCAATACTACTATCCATTCTTACCCTACTAGACAGACAAACCATTTTCATCTCCCTCAACCTCGCACCGTTTTTGCTAACAAAACAAATTTTTTTTTTACTGGACTCGAATTCTGGAACAGCCTGAATAAACGAACTACTTGAAAGCCCCTCAATTAATTAATTCAAATTAATTCAAAGCTCAGGTGCTTCCTTTTGAGTAAGTATGTATTGAAGTAATGTTGATGTCGCGCTGGATCGTACAGGTGGTTATACAGGTGGTTATACAGATTTGTTTTTGTTATTTTACAATGACATTGATTTTATCATTGATTTTATGCTTTCTCTTATTCTTCTACTGTCTCTTCTTCTTCCACTTCGTTTTTGTCTTCCTCTTCTTCCTATTTCGTCCCTTCTTTGCCTTCTCGTCCTTATCATTATTATATTATTCTCTTTACTCTTTATTTCAATGTTTCTTTTCTTCTCAAATTCACTCTCCTTGTACGTCTCTAGAATCTCTCATACTATACTACTCCGTTTTCACCTCCTATGATACCTTTTAAATTCAGACCTACTATATTGTGTTACTCAGTACAGGAGCCAATTCACACAACAGCTATGCTTTTTATTAAGGCTCCCCACATTTTACATTGTTCTACCTTGCATGTTATATCTACATATTTCGAAATCACGTACTTATTTTCCGTACATTATATTTGATTTAAAAACCTTTAATTTTGTTTTTAATACTTGCGTGAAATCTGCTCTTATTATAATATACGCCTGTATAAAAAGAAAATGAAAATTATCAAAAAGAATATAAACTGTTTTCCTTTGTAACATGTGGAATGAATAAAACCTCAAACTTCAAACTTCAAGATGATGTAAAGAGCAAATTGTACTCATGTTTATTTGTTTATTATATATAGGCCTTTACGCCAATGTTTTTTTTTTGTAATCATATTAGTTCATGTTCGCCTTCTCTCTCTCTCTCTCTCTCTCGGAGGGGAAGGAGGGAAACTGCTAACCTTTATAAAAAAAAAAACCTCTCACCCTGTTCACGGTCGACACCTAAATATTGTCCAACATCGAATGAACGGAAGCTGTGAGACTCACTGGCGACCATTCGTGAAGCAATATTGAAGAAAAATGAAAAAAATGAATCAATATTCCAGCCAGAGAAAACTAAATAGCGCCACCTAATCATCATTGATGAATAATCCGAAGAACAGTATAGTTAGCCAGACGGAAAAAATATTTTCAGATCGGACGGCCTTAACATTCGGTTGCGCTGCGCGATACAATTTGTCATAATAGGTGCTTTGCTCTGTACGTGCCATTGTGCTTGCTCTAGGCCGTTCAATAAGCCAGTTCTCGGTTGCAGTCTGAGCATCAGCAGATAAATGTCATTGCAGAACAAATTATGAAATACACAGTACTGCATACATGCTCATGAAAGTTGTGTAATCATTATTTATTCATGCAAGAGCAGTGCACTCCACGGTACACAGCTAGCTGGAAGTATACTTTGAAAAGGGAACACAAAGGCTATTTATGTAGCATCTCCATCGCAGTACGTGTGATTATTTCAAAATGTACGAAGTGGGACCTCTTCATGTTTTGAAGATCTGTGGATATTCGGGGTCATTTGGGACATGTCACTATGAACATCGTGGACAAAGAAAGAGGACAAAATACACAGTTCCTCATTCTACCCTCGACAATTACTGTGGTAGACAAAGGAACATCCCTTCACTGCTACTATGTAAAAATGTGTAGAACTGGTGAATATGCATGTGACACATGTTTTACACATTTTTGAATAATAGCACTGAAGTGATTTTCCTTTGTCTACCACAGCAATAATGTTGAGGGTAGAATGAGGAACTGTATATATGTTGTCCTCTTTCTTTGTCCATCATGTTCATAGTGTGTGTTAACCGTGAACTGGTCTATTCCTTTGAATGTCAGCATGGAGGGAGAGGATCCAATGGACGTAACTGGTTCACAAGATTGAGACAAGAACAAGCAAAAACAGCGATAAAATCCCTGACCTACTAAAAATGTTTTTACATTAAAAAAACGAAACCTTTTATGATGTGGTGGTTTAAATCAGGGGCGGTGAAGCGTCCTCCAAAGTGGATGGAGGGGGGGGGGGGGACAAAAAAAGGCCCTCTCTGGAAAAAAAAAAGTTCTTTGTTATATGATATATGTGGCATGATTGATTGTGTTAGGGATGATATTTGGATCTGCAAAGACCCACATCCCAATTGTTTAATCAAACAGCCTATAAGCAACTTTGGCACAAGTCGATTTTTGCACTCTCTTAAACACGTCTCGTGTTCATCCAAGCGAGAACACATACTACACACAAAATATACTAAATGATTTGGGGCAAAATACTCTTTCATAAGATGTATAATAATATACTGTTCATATATGATTTCAAAAATATCTAGCAATTTTCTAGGTGTAAACTTTTTTTTGACTCACACTGTATGGCTTGCAGTTTGTTAAGCCTTTCTTTCGGCATACCTATCTCCACTATCCTAGAAGGCCTGAGCGAGGTTGTGTTGGTTACTCAGAGGGCAATCACAAATTGTCAAATCTGAGATTTACAAGCTGCCCATCCCCGTTAAAAGAAGAGACGAAAGACGTGAACTTAGTCAAACTGTGTCTTGGCTGTTATATCAAAAGAACTCAAATCCATTCTAAAAAGAAAGTAGATTTTCCTAAAAAGTCTTTAAAAATGGACCGTTTCATGCAATTCTAGATGGTCCAAGATATTACCTTTTCACTCAAAAAGGACCAAATGAAATGGGTTACAGAAAATAATGTTCCCCATCTTTGTCGTGCAAGTTTCCAGCAAAGGTTCGTTGATTGTCAAACCTTGATCTGTTCCAGGGTTTGTCAAGCGCCACACTTTATTCTTACCAAGGTTCGTCGATGGCAACACTCTACTCTTACCAAGGTTCGTCGATCGCCGAAATTTCTCTTACCAAGGCTCGTCGATTGCCACACCTTGATCTGTCCAAGGCTTGTCAATCACCACACTTTACTCTAACCAAGGTTCGTCGACCGCAACACTTTACTCCTACCAAGGCTCGTCGATTGCCACACCTTGAACTATCCAAGGTTTGTCAATCACCACACATTACTCTTACCAAGGTTTGTCAATCGCCACACTTTACTCTTACCAAGGTTCATCGATCGCCACACATTACTCTTACCAAGGTTCGTCGATTACCACACCTTGATCTGTCCAAGGTTTGTCGATCGCCACACTTTACTCTTACCAAGGTTCGTCGATTGCCACACCTTGATCTGTCCAAGGTTTGTGGATCGCCACACTTTCCTCTTACCAAGGTTTGTCAATCGCCACACATTACTTTTACCAAGGTTCGTCGATTGCCACTTTGTACTCTTACCAAGGTTTGTCAATCGCCACACTTTACTCTTACCAAGGTTCGTCGATCGCCACACTTTACTCTTACTAAGGCTCGTCGATTGCCACACCTTGATCTGTCCAAGGTTTGTGTATCGCCACACTTTCCTCTTACCAAGGTTCGTCGATCGCCACAGTTCACTCTCTCCGAGGTTTGTCGATTGCCACATCTTGATCTTACCAAGGTTCGTCGATCGCCACAGTTTACTCTCTCCGGGGTTTGTCGATTGCCACATCTTGATCTTACCAAGGTTCGTCGATCGCCACACCTTACTCTTACGAAGGTGTGTCATTCGCCACACTATACTCTTACCAAGGTTCGTCGATCGCCACATTTTACTCTTTCCAAGGCTTGTCGATCTGTCCAAGGTTTGTGGATCGCCAAACTTTACTCTTTACCAAGGGTCGTCGATCCCCACACTTTACTCTTACGAAGGTTTGTCGATCGCCACACCTGCTTTTACCAATTAGGTTTGTAGAGAAAAAAGTGTTGCCCGCCCCCATAATAATAAAACAGCGCTCAATTTGATTCCAGTGTTTTAAAAAAGAGTAATATTTGAGACCCTCCAATTCCACAGATAAAAGCCACAGATAAGTATCACTCATTGTAGCTGGTGAGTTAAAACTAACTTTGCCAAGCTGATAAGAAGAGCAACTATGTTGTGAAAAAGAGATAGGACTCATAAAACGTCAGGAATGGTATAAAGAGAAAAAAATCATGGCCTTGTGACGATTTACGTTGAACTAAAGCGTAATTAATTGTGATAAATATACTTTATCATTATCATTAATAATGTTCTGGTTTTTTTTCGCTTAAACTTTCAGACCATCTTTAAATGTACACCTAGCATTAAAGTCACTACGATAGCACCATTTTCACTCATCTGAACAATGGTACCAAGTCCCTTTGAATCAAACAGATATATATGAATTCGAGTACCTCGAAAAGGGGATTTTCCAGAGTATTTTTGTGACAAGGTTCAATATTTCATATTATTTTCCCCCTCCCCTCCCCGCTCTCTATTTCTATCTGCCTAACCCTCTCTCTCTCTTCGTCTCTCTTACCCTTCTCCTCTATGTTATGTTATGTTATTTTATTTTATTTATTTATTTATTTATATTTCACCAGGGTAGCCCATTCAAAAAAAAGGTGGTCTTCCATGAGGCCCTGTAAAAACATGTATATACAATTATAAAGATAAAACAAACAATTAGGTATGAATACATTAATAGAACAGTATTACATATTGAAAATAAATATACAATATCAAACATATTAATCAGTGTCAATTATGATGACTGCTATTATAAATAGATCACTTGCTAAGAGGGTAAAGGATTAAGTAAAAGAAGCGAGAGAGAGAAAGCTTTAAAAAAATTTAAAAAAATAAAAAGGTGTTCCTCAAAACCAATCCTGATTCAACAGCAAGGTGGAAAAAATATTTCTTAAGTGCCAATTTGAAGGTCTTTACAGTACTTATCTACTTAATATTAGAAGGTAATTTATTTCAAAGAGAAGCACCATCATAACTTATTGCATTCTTAAGGTATTCAGTATGACATTTATCAATTATCAGGTCATGACGAGTACATTGCCGTGTGTAAAAATTATGTTGAGTTGATACTTCTTGAAAAACCTCTTTGTGAAATTCTGAAGATAAATCGTTAAGACATTTAAAAACAAATAAACATCTAAAATATTTAACCCTCTCTTGAAATAGTATCCATTTTATGCGAGTAAATAATTCATTTGATGGGGTACACATATTACAGTTTAAAATCATTCTTGCAGCCCTCTTTTGTAGTTTAGTTATCTTATCTATATGACTTAAAAACTTGTTCCCCCAAGTTTCACAACAATAATCATTTTGTGATTGTATGAGACATGTGTATAATAATTTCAATGAAATGTCATCTACATATTGTTTAACTCTTCTAAGCTTGGCAAGTCCGGCAAACACTTTTCTACATAAATAATCTACATGATCAGACCATAATATGTTTTCATCGATCATAATACCTAGACATTTAAAGATCCTACATTGTTAAACACATATATCTTCATACTTTAATGTAATACTGTCATTTTTTAAATGGTTTATGTTATCTTTCAGTGATATCAGACTGCATAGAAAATAACGGGAAATGTGCATCACTTCTACCTTCTCCATATCTCACTACAAAAAAGGTTGATGAGTAAAGAGAGGTATGAGAAACTTGTAGTCCTTGGTTGAAAGAATTTAATATTTTAGCAAACACATTTGATGAATATAATAATTCCAAGTTTGAGTTTATATACGCCCTCAAATCAGTTAAAGCGATAATGATAGTGACTATGATAATTATAGTGATAGTAATAGTAATACGAATAGTAACGATAACTTCTGGATTCAGGAAATAACAACCATCGAACAGTGTTTTTTTCATATTATCCAATCATTCTGACAGTCAAGTTTTGGGCTTGCAAATAGACCTATGTGGGTTAATAACCAAGCAGTTCTGTCGATGTTGCATTTTTGGTTTGGCTTGGCTATAGGTATAGAGCTAGAAAATGGCGTTTGCTTTTGTGTTGATAGCAAAAGTTCCACGGTTGAAATCACATACACTAAATATACATTTTTTTTCTCACAGTGTATGACATTCGAGCTTTATACATTCTCTTGTTTTGTTATAGAGTGACGCCATTAAATATGTACGACCATTATATATATCTACATTGAAGTATGCTGCAAACTCATTGATAAGTATTTCTGTTAACAGTTTCAAACAAGAGACTGAGTATAAATATGGTTAGCAAAAAGTTCAAATCCAGCAGTATTCAATGAGGACATGTTAGATATGTCAAGGGACAATATGGCCTACCCGTTCACTACCAACATAAATAGTTGACATGGTATTTATCAGTACAGTAATAACATTGAGATGTAAAACTCACATATCCCTGGTAATATCTATATGTTTGCCAAACTATTGAAAAGGGATTTGGGTGATTAGACCTGGGAGTTTCACGTATTGTAAAGGAGAGAAGAATATGGAGTGAAGAGTAAAAGAAAAGAGACATACAGGAAAAGAGACAGGAAGAGTATGTATTTATGTTCGTTTCACTTTAAAACCAGTTTGATTAATGTAATTAAAGATTTTCATAACAACGAGAGAGAGAAAAAAAAATGTGTGACAAGAAGATTTAATTATGTTGCTCGTGATGTGTACTTTCAATCTTTCATGATTAGATTGTGCTTTAAACCCATCAGGATTTGTTTCCTCTTTTTACAAAAGTGATCGCATTGCGACCTAATTTTAAACAATCTTAACATTTTTTGCTGGCTAGAACGTTAATATTCCGACCATCACACTCAACTGCAAAATATGATGTTTAGCAGTATCTTGGACCAGGTAAAGAGAGAGAGAGAAAAAGAAAAAGAAGTCATCCTCGATAATGTCATCACAATCATTACAAAGTATTGGTATTTACCAATCTCTAAATATTTTCGTTAAGATGTTTCCCTTGGAAGGTGCTCCTTTTATTCCAGAAAGTGCCCTTTTTGGTAGTTGCCCCCCCCCCCACACACACTTTGGAAGATGCATTGCCGCCCATGACTAAACACCACATTATAAAAGGTCTTTGAAATATAATTTAATTTTTTTTTTAGAGTTGGTCGGGGAATTCTGAAGGGGATTGTATCGCTGTTTCGCAATCAATGATATTGATTTGTCCTGAATACGTTTGCACCCGATAATTTGCACACGGTGTATTGGTGAAAAACGGGCCTGCACCCAAAACACCCCAACTCTTTACGGTATATTAACGGAGTGACTCGGATACAAATTGCCATCGCTGGTTTGCTCTGTACGTGCTTGTTCTTGTCTGATCAGCTCCGTTGAGCATGGGTATTTAGAAACCCATGCATGAATACGGAAGAGTCTGAAGATTCAGATACCCAGTTGAAGCGATGGAGACTGAAGAGTCTCAAGATGAAGCGATGGAGACTGAAGAGTCTCAAGATGAAGCGATGGATATTGAAGAGGCTCAAGATGAACAGATGGATTGGAGTGAGACTAGAGAGTCTCAAGATACAGAGATGGGTTGGAGTGAGACTAGAGAGTCTCGAGATACAGAGGTGGATACGGAGATCGACGTAGTGCAGTGTTTTCTTCTCGATATTAAGCTCATGTTCAACCATGTTCAACCGACGTTGCGCCCAGAGCTTGTTCTTGACTGATCAGCTCCGTTGATCGTGGGTATTTAGAAACCCATGCATGAATACGGAATAGTCTGAAGATTCAGATAGTCTCTTTAGTCTATTAAGCTCGTATGCACTACCATCTCAATATTTGGCACCACTCCATGTTCAACCGACGTTGCACCCAGAGCCAAATGTAGCGTAATATCTTTTGTTGTCCCTAAACATGTGTAAACCAACTGATATCTTCTTCCTCCATTGGTCCAGTTTGCTAGAAATGTGGATCAATTACGTTCATCGGCTCCTCTAGCTTCACGTCCAGATTCAAAGATTGAGACAAGAACAAGCACGTACAGAACAAAACAGCGATCCCCGACCCATTATAAATGTAAAAAAAAAAAAAAAACCTTTTACATTGTGATTGATACATTATCAGGAATGATTATTCGATTATTTCTTTCCTTGCTTGGTCCAAGATAAGAGGCACTTGTCAAAATAAAAGTGACAACTCTTAGTTTTGAAAAGGGATATTCACCTGATATGGAAAGGTTCACTTAATAAGGATAATGGAAAAGGGGAATATTATGAAAGAAAATAAGCACTCGTTGAAAGAGAGGGGTACGTAACAGATTTTTTAATATGTGGCTTTATCAAAGGTGTGAAAAGGGCATTCATATGACAAGGGGAAGGAGCTCGTATCAAAAAGGAAAGGGGCATTAATGTGATAAAAAAAAATACATTCAAAAGTAAAGACCAGTTATGGTCATGCGATTGCATCGTGAAATCGATCAGAAAAGGTTGATCATCTAGCATATAAGTATTGGTGTGTACTGCAAGGTTCTGGAATCATCAAAATGATAAGAAATTTGGCCCAGTCTTCGTAAAGTAGACAAGCAATGTACACAGAAAGATGAATATTGAATACGCACACGTGCGCGACAAATGCGTTATATCTATCACGTCCAAATAGATAATTTATGTACTAAATTTATCAATTAGTAGGCAGTTTCCCGGCTATTGTTATCATCATGTATTAGTCAAAACATATTTTTACACATAATTAGTAATAAGAGCCTCCATTTTATTTTTGAGAGGGATGCGTTTTCAAAACCGGTCTATACCTTAAATATAAACGAAAACGTACCATTTCCTCGTGACGATATTCCATTCATATTATTTTAATATAACCCTACTTCTCTCGTGGAACCCGTAGAGATGTTGACAACCAATCTAGGCCTTCTATAGATGGTTAACATTTGAGCCGGCAGGCTGGCCAGGTCGGGAGGGGATATTTTCATTGCCCCTAAAGAGTGGGAAAATATTGTATTTTAAAGTGAAACGGAATGAAATACATACTCTCTCTCTCCGTCTTCGTTTTTCGTATGTCTTTTACCTTTGTTCTCCAATATTTTCCACTTATTTTCTTTTATTCCGTCCCATAACACAGGTTAAACACGGGTTGGTTTATCTACTCCAATTTAAAAAAGAGCTGTTTGAAAATCTAATTAAAAAAAAAAAATCCTTGCATAATTTGAATAGTAGGACACTGCTAACGTTTAGATTCCAAAGTCCTACTGTTTTATCAGAACGTCTTCCCAAGGAAGATGTAAGGAAGATGTACCTGTAACAACGACCATGACTGGCTACATACTATATATATTTAATACAAAATGTTGGATTCAAAGCATGGAATTCGTCTTCTTCATCATTATATACATGAGATATATTACTATGTCATTTCTTTACATGTCGTGTTTGCACAGAGTCAAACGGATAAGGTCATGAGCAAGAACAGGCGGACTGTTCCCACAATCTATCTACATGGTGCTCTCATTGCTTAAATGTTAAGCGAATGAGCATGGTAAACAAACAAAAATGCATTTTCGGTTAAAAAAAAGAAAGATATGAGATAACTTTGGGTACCTCGTTGTCAAATAGAAGAATTTTTAGGCAACTCTTTCTCTACATTATGGAGGTATCCAGGCACGTGGCTGCCTGAAATCATCCTGTTCCTAAATTGTGCGAGCGAGCGAATCGAGCGACGAAGAAGACTATTTAATTTCTTCAAAATGCTTTTTCCTCGTGAAATTACATACTCTCGTGGCTTATAACATTTTATTGGTTGAAATCGAGGTAATAACTCTAATTTTGGGGAAATAACCTTTTTATTTCATAACCCCTAGGCATGTCTTGTGTCATCCCGGTTTAAAAAAAATAAGAACTAAATGGTTTACTAGGGTAATTTTCATTATTTTTTTTTTTAATTTGTATCAAATCCCAGAGTACCATACAATATGTCGTTTCCTTATTTATCTTTATGGCTACTATACCGACACTAATCAACAGTAATTATTGAAAGAAAACAAATCGAATTACATTTTCTTCCACAGTTAGCAATAGTAAATACAAATATATCAGGAGTAGACTTAAACGGAAATACATTTGACATTATATTTTCTATACGAGAAGAAATAAATCCAACACACACAACTGAAGACAAAAAATCGAACAAGACCGGACATTATGGGGCCATACACTGTAATCCGCAACACTAAGGCATTACCTGTTGAGCTCACTGTAAAATGCCATACGGATGCGACACTCGTATCGATCTGTTTTCAGATAAATTCCACGTTGACTATATGGGTCGGACTAAATAGAGATTGTTGTATTTGTCTGCATATTTAGAGAACACGCTTCCTTTCTTTTACTGTATCTACGTTTCGTTGTCAGATATAAAGAAGGTAGAAGTGATGCATATTTCTAAATATATGCAATGCAGTTTGATATGCCTGAAAGATGATATAACATTGGGAAGACGAGTGAGAGAGAGTATAAGGCAGAAAGAGAGGGAGAGAGGGTAAGACGGAGAGAGAGAGAGAGAGAGAGAAAGGAGAGCAAAAAATATAAATTTAACTTTGCTCAGGAAAGTACTTTGGAAAATTTAATTCCTGTTTTCGCAGTACTCAAATTTTCATCATTGATTTTTAAGTACAAAGTAATCGACCCTTTAAGTGTTAATATTTGAAAATATATGTCTTCTTATTTTGTATTTCTTTTATCTTTTTAATCCAATGTCCACTGTTTTTTTTTAGTTGCATTTCACAAACTGAGTTGGCTTATCTAATCCAATTTGTCAAACTTCTGTTAAAAAAGCTCGCGCGATTATTTCCCAGTTGATTCATTTTTGTTGTTGTATTTATTGAATTTATTTCCCAAAACTCCAATTCCTTTTCATACATAACATAACAGCAAGTTATTTTCTTTAGTCCCATGTTTTATACAAACGGAAGCATGTTTATAACAGGCTGTTGTTATGATTTCAAAAAATAACATAAATATATCATAATTTCTT
>BEXV01004119.1:11847-24403 GCA_003118195.1 Hemicentrotus pulcherrimus | reverse complement strand
TCAGTATTTGCTATAAATTTCTTATGTGCACTTTTTCAAAATTTCCGGCGGGAATGCCCCCCCCCCCTCCCCTCTAAAAGAAAATTGAGGGGGAACGTGCCCCACCCTCCTGGACACCGCCCCTCGGACTACTACTACTAGACCCCTAATAACGATTATGATAATAATAACAATAAGAATGATAAAAATAATCGGAGGCTGCAGGGGAGGGGTGGCTTTGTAAAATGGAAAATTCGGGTTAACTAGGACTTAGTGGCTTGGCACAATGGGGATTAGCCCTGTTACAGGCATAGAATATACATGATTCAAATATACATTTTGAATGGTATTAATTGTATCTAATCTACTTTTCATTACATATTGTATAGATCTGTCAATCAGTGCCATTAAATGATCCAATGATACTGCGTGGTCTACTGATAGAAAAGTGTTGTTTTGTAAATCATTTTCAATTTAGAGAACCACCATGTAAAAAAAATATAAAAAATTAACGAATTAATAAACCCTGTACACCGTGGATCTTTAACAATTGATTAGAATCCATACCCACCACACATTTCTTTCCAGGAACGGGAAAATTTGATTTTGATTAATTCATTATTCAGCCTCGTTCCTTCATTGTCAATTCTATTTGTATCCTTCCAGTAACAAAGTAGGTCGTAGGCCTCGTCTACAGTTAGTTCTTTCTCATCCACTGGGATACCAAGACCGATGAGGGCGCCCCGTATGATATTCAAGTTAGTCCCATCCATATTGTGCACCAGGTACCAGATTTCAAAGAAGGATACTTTTCCTGAGAGGAATCATAACACTTGAATATGTAAGTATTTGTTCATAATCATTATAGAAATTATATTAGAGAAAATGAATATGTTATTCATAAAACATACGCTTAAATAAAGTCGACACTCAAATTTACGAACTTTCCACTTGATCTTTTACAGCATAAACATAAAACACATGAAGAAAAGCAAATTTTCCTCGCTGAAAATAACAAGATATCAAGTATTATACCTATATGTATATATACATATATATGTATATTTGAGTGATATTCTGAAGTATATATCAGTAACAATTTCCAAAGCAACTTGTAGGCGTTTATATCCTCATGTGAGAGGGGTACGTACGTGTGTGTATGCGTGTGTGTGTGTGTGTGTGTGTGTGATTCCATGCACGCATGGGGGGTTTGTGTGTGTATCTACAAGAAACAAATTGTATTTCATAATTTACTCGTGATAGATAAATGTAAGGATTTACCTTTAATATGTGGGTATTGACGCAAGGGCATGGATTCCTGGTCGTCTCTTACTGTTCGAAAAAAAAAAACAGTTTTAGAGAAAACAGCTTGATTATTTTTAGTTGAATCTATGCAGTCAAAAGTCTTTTTTGTCAGGTGCAAAATTTAAATAAAACATTCTTTGTCACTATTATTTGTTTGTAGTATAACATAATTAACAATGACTGTATAATTAGTTTGCCTTGTGCGATCTCACAGTATGACAGAGCTTCAATACATTTCTCGTTGGTGCATTCAATGTTAAAGCATTGTTATTTTGGCGCTTGTAGAAGTTAATGTACTTCATTAATGTTTAGGTCTGAGATTACTCCAGAACATTTCAAAATTATATTTTTTGCTCAAATCTGTTTCATTTCAAATTCTATTTCTTGATGATCAAAGATTCAGCAAATATACAAAGTAACAGACAAGGATATATACTGCATCTGCAAGTTTTCGATACTGATGGCAAAATTAAATAACATTGTAATCATAGAATAATTGAAAAATGTGGGTTTAAACAAAAATTAAAACAAATCATTCGTTTTTCATATGAGGTATTTTCTTTTCGTTGAAAAACTGACGATGGTGATGTTTAGAGTTCATAACTTAACCCAGTGATGACAACGCTTAGATATAAACGTACCTTTATTCCTTCCTTGTTTTCTCTGACACCAAAATACGATGGCTAGAACACAAATCCCAGCCAATATACGAATGACAACGAAAATTGGTACAACTGCAAATAGAATATAGAATATAATCAACAACTAAAACTTCTCGTCGTCCTCTTTTTTGTTTTGGTATGGTGAGCGTTTCAACTACAATTTAATGTTTTCTGAGGTGGCGAGTTCTCCTATTATTCAGTCGCATGAAATGTTAAATCGTTCTGAAATAAAACTCAATGTCTGATATCCATCATTTGCATTAGTAACGGGGTGCTAAAATATTATGACGTAGATCCTTTCCACATGATTTGTTGAGGGCGGAAATGTGACAAAACATTATTTTTCCCCACAATTTAAAATTAATGAGAAATGCTTATCATCCTTCTTTAACATTTCCTCCTAATTGGTCTGTTAATTGTCTGCATGTAAATTTGCTGTTCGACCCGAGACCTATGGACACTGGGATAAGTGCGATTTCCCAAAACAAAGAAAATGATTCCCGCTACCCTTTTATACGTTACATAGACATCATCTAAAATTATGACACAACAACCATCGGTACCTTCAAAAACAGTCCAAGCACCATCGGCTGATTCCTTGATGTCGGACTTATTCAGAGGTACCCTGTGTGGATAACGTTTACTTATATCTTAGATTATAGCAGTGTTATACTATCTGCCAACTCTTGAATACGGGTCGTATATATACAAAAAGACAAGACAGATAATTCGTTGTGAATTCTTACCAACTTTGGCTACAACTCCACTCCGACTCGGAGCTAAAGAAGTTAGACTGGATGCAGTTGTCATGGCAACGGTAGATTCAGGCGCGGTCACGGTAACGGTCACTGTTTTTTGGTCTTGCGACCCCGGGATATCTGAAGCGACACAAACATAAGGGCTTTCACTGGGCTCAGCGACTGTGGAGATTGATTTGTTTTTCGTCCCGTCCATGTTCGTATCATCCTTCACATATGTCGTATCCATCTTTTCGGATCCGCGTAAGAAGAAGAGATCAATGTCTGGAAAGTAGTTTGAGGCTGAGCAGGTGATGGTGATGCTATTAGAGGTTGAAAGGCTGCAGGTTTGTTCAACATCGTTGGGAGGTTTACCTCGACATTCTTCGATAAGTGGAAAGGGTTCCATCGGAGAAGCTGATAATGAAATTTTATACTATAATCCAATCAAGGAAAATTATACTATCTTAATTTATTTCTCATGTAAAACTATAATGAGACGCATTAAGCTTTTTCTTTCAATTTAGGAGTTCAAATTGAATACATTAATAAAATTATTAATATAATAATACAAGAAAACGTTATCTCATAGTAAATATGATAGTAATATTTTTCCATGATTTTTTTGGGGGTTAAACATTCTATAAGTATAATTATTAGGTTTATAACAAGAAACAGTAGTATAATTCTAAAGCATGGAGATAGTCATGAAATAATCCTCTTAAGGGTAGTTATCAGTCATTCTGTAAAATGTACACATTACTATAAACTTACCAAAGACGTTTACTTCTGTAAAGTTGTGGATCAAGATCCCTTTGTAGTTTGAAACTCTGCAGATATATGTTCCTTGATCTGAAACTGTAATGTTTCTCATGATGAGAGAGAAGTCATTGATCTTTATAGAGCAAGACCTGTCATTGATGCATGACCCGGACGGGGATTCCCCTTCCACCCACGTGATCAGGTTGGGCGACTTCGTTGGGTCATCTCCTTTCTTCCAGTAAACGGCGATTGGCGTACCATAGAATTGGCATTTCATAACAAGCTCATTTCCTTTCTCTGCAGTTTTTCGTAAATCGGTATACACAACGCCATCCGGTACATCACAATTCACACCTGCATTAACAACCAAAAAAGGAAATACTTACATATAAACTGTGGTTTATTTAATTCGTGACGTAATAATGTAATTTCATGAAGTCAAACAAAAGCTTACTTGCAAAAAAAAAACCTCATGTAGATGATCGACCAGGAAATTAATTTGCAATGACACCAAACAGTACCAAAGGTAATGCATCATGTTGTGTAGCAGAATAGGAAACAAATACCTTGATGTAAATTTTTAATCTAGAGTTAGATATATTTTCGAAATGTATCGTTGTTATTATGAAGCTAAAAACTCCCATCTCTTTAGTCATTTTTCTTGGCAGTGATTATTCTCACAAACACAAAGTACATGGATCTTTTCTTGTTAAGTTTGCTATTTGTTTGAAAAGTGAAGGGGAAGAAAAAAAAATGCAAAAAACACGTGAGTTTTGAAATTAAACCAAGGAGTAAAAAACTACAGCAAGCAAACTCCTTGGTGAAACTTTATAGGTCAAACTTAGATAACCGAATGTAACCAATAAATCACAGGAAAGTGTACTTGACAAGAAAGAGATTAATGAAATATATCCAATTCAAATAAAATATAATTCCATTGGAATCATATTATGTAGATTCAGGATTAAATTTACCAGCCTCTCTCACCAGGCCTGTATTGGTATTAGTAGAACAAAATACATAAAAGGAACCACTCTCTTCGATAATTTCCGGGTGTACTCACTTTCACTTTCATTAGTGTTCAGTCTACATAAGACGATATACCCTTTTCACTGCAGTAAGACTGTACACCTGGCGAACTCTAACAGTAGGCAACATGTTTATTTCTTTTTATTTCATTCATTTAAATCACTTCTTTACACAGAGTAGCCTGTTCAGCGGGCAAATAATTTCACAAGACCAATTTCAATGAAAGACATTATTTAAAATGCATTAACAATAAATGTTCAAAACATATACAAATGCTGGTAGACAACAGGGCTCTTTTTACATTATTAAAAAACAAATGCATACATCAATAACATACAAACCCTAGATGTTAATATTTAAGTGACACAATAACACACTTTGGGTGACAAATCAAAGGAGACTGTAATCAAATGCGAACAGTGTTTATTGGATTAAAATCCTTGTCATGAAACGCATACATTAGGGTTAAGAGTACGTGCTTGATCCTCACATGCAACATGCTGAATCTTTCTTTTTCCCAATCATATTCGTTGTATGAACAAAACATTAATAACGAATAGGTGTGTTATGGTTCAAATATCTAGAAGTAATATTTTTTGCAGAACCCAGGGTGTCGTTGTTCTCAATTTAGAGTCATAAGCAGGATAAGAGAGGTCATTTATAGATTTATGTGTCTATCTTATCCCTGCATCAATATGGGATTCACCAGAGTATGACCACATTCATGTCCCGGCTATAATATCCCCACCAACGGTCTTTTCTTTCATCAGACTAACGCACTGCACAGCAGTATCCTACCGTTTTCTGTTCAATCATATGTACATAAGTTGAAGTGGTTAGGTCTCGTTTTAATTGTATTGTATACGACGAGAAATGACTTGTGGATAAATTGTACATCATCAGTTATATGACAGCTCGAACCTAATATAAACATGCATACAGACTATATGCCATCTCTATTAGAGTAGACTTACCCTGTAGCGAACACACATGAAGTATCATGCATACATTGTATGACATGCAGAGTAACTGTATAAATCGGACCGCCATCTTTATACACGTAAGGATAATGATCCGGATTTCATTGTATCAAAGCATGAATTTGAAATCAACAGCAAATTGTACGGGTTGGGATTTTTGTTATAGACTGTTCATGTTTCAATTCCTACAGCACACGCGAGACGTAAAAAGGATGTGCGACAATAATCCACAGCAAACTAACGGTTTGGGATTCCCCATCTTGACGGATCATGTTTCAATTCCTACAACGCATGCATTACAACAGAATTGTGCGCGTCATGATGCGTACTTTTATTATGTCTTAAACCCACTATCCTGTAGCAACGGCGTAGATCGATGACCGGTAAATATATAGGTGGATGATTATAACCAAAGGCCCACATTTAGTGAAAACTCTGCGCTTAATATTAATGATAAATACTTTGAATGAATTAATCATAATAATCTACATATTTGTTGGTGTCTTAATTGATTGTGATTTATTATATTGCATTTGTTTTTCCCGAGATAACAAAAGTAGATCATAGTAAATTATATCAATGCCGTACGTATTAGCCTTTAATGATAACATTAGCGTATACGAGGGAGTGGGGATATCCCAGATAAAATATAATTTCTAAAACAAAGCACTAGGATATTAAAAAAAAAAAAAAAACATACAACTTGTTTCATTTATTTGGATTATTCATAGATGTTTGTGGTTGTTGTTGACAGTATTGGTTGTAGTTATTATACGTTTATGTAGCCATTAGGTCTGTTTGTATTTGACTGCTTTGCAGTTTGTATGCCCGGGCCATAATTGAAATTGCAACGAATGCGTGACTTCAGTATTCAAACGTATGCCAATGAGATTGCTCTAACTTAACACATTATTCATTATAGGGATAAAACAAAGAAACCACCCCCCCCACCCCTACTCAGTGTTTTTTTAGGGTAGCATGTGCGTGTTTCCAGCGACCCTCCCTTTTTCAGCAAAAGTCCGGTGTGTAAAGTCAATACTTGCAGACCTTTTTCTTTTGTTACGATCTGGAGAGTTTCGGAACACGTATGGCATCCCTCCCTCCATGGAGTGGGAGGGGCCGCGGTTCATTTACCTATGTTTTTAAGGTACTATGTCCCATTTGCAGGCCCCCACAAAATAAAATTAAAAGGTTAAATTCCCACGGCATTGGAAATATAACACAAAGTTACAACTCAACCCCCCCCCCCCAAAAAAAAAGGGGGGGGGGCTTGAAAATAAAGTGGGAAAATAACGTCTGTCAATGCCCGGTCACACAGAGGGGACGCATGGGGAACGAACGGCCAGCGCATGGGAAATTTGCAATTTTGTCCAGTGCGTTGTTGTGCGCCCAACTTTTGTCGTAGCTGACACCAAATTCATAGCGTATTGCTAGCGCGCTGAGCGCATACAGGGCGCATACAGTGCGCATGCAGACCGTACCCAGAGAGCACATGATAACAACTTCCACGAATGCACAGCGTGTTGCTAGCGCACTGGACGAATGGTCCACGCATGCACAACGTTCTACGACGCACGGCCAGCGCATTGGAAATCGGACAAGGCCGTGTGCCTAACTATTGTCATGATTTTGGAGAAGCTAGCGAGATGACACAAAATGCACAGCGTGTAGCTAGCGTGCTATGAGTATACAGGGCGTGTGCTCCGCGTACGTCTGGCGCTGGTCTAGCGCGCTCAACGCACGTCTGGCGTGCTTTTTGCGTGTACATTCATGCGTCGAGCTCCGCGCACACTTTTGAGCATGCTCAAAAAATCCCGACGCACACAGCGAATGATGACGAATGCATAGCGCTGGTCCAGCGTTGGTCCAGCGCGCTCGACGAACGAGTAACGAGTTATGACGCACGCCTAGCGAACGACAACGCACTGGCCAAAATTGAAAATTTTCCATGCGCCGGCCGTGCGTCCCCCATGCGTTCTCTCTGTGTGACCGGGCCTTTAGTTGTTGAATGGACTTATAGTCCAGGCATTTCGTGAAAAAAAGGGGTCAACCTCCCACTAATTGCGACAGAAAGTCTTTGCTTCGAAATCGGCAGTAAAGATTGATGGTGAGGCAGTACAAGCTTAAGTGGATCCCCAGCTGCTTTTTCCAGCGGCTGACAATCGCTGCAAAAGCTACAGAGGCTCTAGATTCTGTTTTCAATTTTGAGCTGTGCAGTTACACATCAGCTCTGTTTGATTCCACACTGCTGCTCCGACAGCCACAGACGCCAGTGCTAGCAGATGCTATCTGGACACTCGATGTGGCGCGACATAAGCAGTTCTGCCAGAAGGTCGCCTCCAGCATTTCGCATGTGCAACCCCAGAGTCTACTGCCTACATGAGCAGCACCGAAACACCACAGCCTTCGTGTCTACTACCAGGTCCGGCAGTGGAAGGGCATTGCAGCTGATGACTTGGGTTTGCGGGAAAGCAGTGGAGGATTGGTGCCCATGCAGACAGACTTGCCACCAGCTTCGTAAGAGCTCCTCAAGATGATCCGCTGCAACTGCCAGACAGACTGCAGCAGTCTGAAATGCACCTGCAAGAAGCAGAGCATAGAGTGCTCAGCTGCATGTGGCAACTAGCTGTAGAGGGTCAGCATGCACAAACTCACCCCAAGTTGCATGTGACAGTGATAACGGTGAATAGACTTTTTGAGGAAGACGATGGATCGAATATAGTAGTCTGAGGCCATGGTAACTACATGCAGTATTATAATAATTATGACAATCAGGCATATGACATGCCATGGTATATAGTTGACACATCCTCAGAGTAATGCTTTTTGGTCAGGTTTAGCTTATTGAAATGTGTGTCATCGGATTCCTAGCCCCTTAAAATGTACGTTTTGCACTAAAACTCTAAGCCTTTAAAAGGAGAAATGTTGGGAGTTATCAGGTTTATGGCAGCCATGTTGGCCTTTTGGTCAAGTTTAGCTCATTGATATGTGTTTCAAAGGATTCCTGGGCCCAGAAAATGTATATTTAGCACTGTAAATCAAAGCCCTAAGACATTTAGAAGCTGAGATATTGCGAAATATCAGGTTTTTGGGGGCCTTTTGGATAGGTTTAGCTCATTAAAATTCAATACACTTGAATCCTTGTCCCTGGAAATGTATGTTTAGCACTTAAAATCAAAACTCTTATGTTATTTAGAAGCAGAGATGTGGGAAACATTAGATTTACAACAATTTTATTGTTGATTTTATATCGGTTGCTAGGCATATTGTTTTCATAGCAACGGGAACTAAGGGATATTTATCATAAAAAAGGGATGAAAATGCATCATTTGACATCATACTTTCTATAAAAGTAGTCATCTGTTTGTTGACAGCAATTTCTCGTGATATATTCTATTTCTCACGCCAATATGTGACCGTTGCTAAGGAGAAGATATCCCTTAGTAACCAAATTTGCCATTTTGGCTCATAACAAAGTGTCAACTTTAGAGCGCTATAACTTTTTAGTTAGAAAAGTAATATACTTGAAATTTGGATATGATATTAACCAGGATGCTGGACAGTTTTTCATCAAGTTTCAATTTGGTTCACATAATAATCAAATAAATATGGAGAAATATGTATTTTGGCGCAATTCATATTTTTGAAAAAATTGGTAAAAAAATCACTTTTGGCTCAAAATTGGTAGGCAAATTATCCCGAAACCTATTGAATGAGGTATCATCTTGTAGGATAAGTAATTGCCCTTTTTCATGACACCTTACACATGTTAAAATGAGGTGCTGTTAAAAAGTAATCCCCAAAATTGTACAACAGAAGTTATACATGGCGGCCATTTTGAAAAGAAAATGGCCGCCATGGCATTTTCCCCCACCAGGATTCCTTAAGACTTTTGATACGTTATAGTGGACACCTCCAAGAGCACAAAACAGTCGAGACATTTTCTGTTGCAATTAGTGGGAGGTCATATCATATTATGCCTGGACTATTAGTCGTTGTTAGACTATTAGTCGTTCTTATAAAACTCAGTGGCCCGAATTCACAAAAGAGGTTTGTCGACAAACCTAGGTTTATGTGCGTCATTATGACACACATAAAACTAAGTTTACCTTGGTCTGAAACGCGTAGAAACGCGTCATATGACGCACATAAAGCTAGTTTTGTCGACAAACCTCCTTTGTGAATTCGGGCCATTGTGTTTTGGTTACACCGACTGAAGTGTCGAAATGTATTTTTTCGAGCTGATATGTCAGTTTCTATATCGCCAGTATTCCGAAACCTTTTCCGACCTGGTTAAGTTTGACACACAAAAGTGCAAACCAACATAATATAATCCATGCTGTGACCAAGTGTAACTTGGCCAAAAATGTGTTTACAGATGGCAGATGGCTCTAACCTTTGTGTGTGTTCATGGAATCCTAAGTAGGACAAATGGAGAGGAATAGAGAGAGAGAGAGAGCGAGAGAGGGATATATATATATATATATAGTTGGTTGGATCTAGAAGAGAGAGAGAGAGAGAACGATATAAATTGTTTACGAAAAGAATGAACTCAATGGTAATTCCAATACCCCATTGAACACCCTGTAATAAAATCATGTTCATTATATGTCATATTACCTGTCTTTTGTAAATATCTATGTAATATACTTACTTTCATCGTTCTGATCGCGAGTAAAAATAAAGACACACAGAGACACGCACCCACAAACACACACAAGGAAAAAAAAATATCAACATGCTACGTCTATGTGTTAATATACGTTTTCTTGTGCGTATGTGTGTTTGTGTATGTGCGGGGAGGACATGCACATGCTCTGGGCAGTTGTCCTAATAGTAATTATACCATGGGCCAGGTGGTAATTTTCCTAGGGTTAAGGGTCATTCAGAGGGGATAATTTTCATTAATTCTGAACGTTCACTCAATTTTTAAATCAATGAACATATACCAATTTTTTTTTTTTAAACGATTCGACTCTCCTATTAAAGCCGAATCATGGTCCGGTTAATGTTTTATTTTACTTTTATATCATTATGTTTATCATTATTAGCAGTACTATTTTAACTATTATTATTGTTTTCATTATTTGTAACATTGATATTATTGTTATAATATCATCATTCTTCTAATTATTATCATCATCTTCATCATCATCATTATCATGTTCATTATTATTATTATTATTATTTCTATTAACGATAATCGCTTTAAATTGTCAAATAATTACCATTCAGAAATAAAATTTGCGTTGAATATTATTAACAAAGTGTGCATCCCCTATTCACGACATATTTAATGCATTCTTTTTTTCTGAACGATTTCTGCAAATATTTGTGCGGGCCTACACAAGAATAAAAACAATAACACGAGAAATCGAAAACCAGAAGTTGTTATTATCTCAAACAAAAGTACTATCAATTGGACAATTAACAAACTTTAAACTGAGCAATGAAAATCTAAAAGATGTAAATAGCTTTGTCTTTCATGGAGCCAAATAAGACAGAGGTAGTGGTTGTTTTCCTAAAATATGATTGCGCACATAGCACTAAGGAAATATGCTTTCTCTGGGCTTCATTACATAATGAAAGACAACGATGGAAGCAAAACAACAACGATAAGAATGATATCTCTATTAGTTTTCCCCGTGTTGATTTTTGGACGTGACTGCTGGACAGTAAAGCAAGGAAGAGAAAATGTATTATATTTATCTGAAACTTAATCAGTCTGGGCGCAGGATGTGAAGGATCTCTCATATGCACGGATAGCTTCCATGGTATAGTTCATTGAAAATTCACATTCTGTGCAAAGAATTGTAAAGTAGATTTGGGTTGATTTATATTCTGCCCCTGTCAAGTTGGAAGAGTTTTGGCATAGATAAATGACAGTTACGTACTTACACAACGTAAAGGACCACACACACCCCTCTTCCCAATCGATTAACAAATGAATACAAAATTGTGTAAAAGGATTAAGTTAAAGAGAGGCAGGAAAGTAATTGTGGGGAAAAGATAGGACCCCTCGTACCACACCAATCGCTAGGTTTGGTAATGTAATTTGCAATAAAGTAATTCAACTAGTGCCCCCCTCCCCCCTGAACACAAGCATACCACAGCACCCTCAATGTCTGGACCTATGCAACTACACTGTTTATACATGTATTCACATGCAATATGTTTAGAGGCAAGTTGGCTTAGAATCGCACTTTATTCCATTTGAAAAGGATTATTGCATACACAAATCTTTATTCTTTATGAAAGCCCGATTTCTTGTGCGTGCATGCTTTGCAGGTTAGGAGCAATTAAAGTCCACTTTTTCATTTTTGCGATGTTTGCCTCATTATCTTGGCACATCGCCCAGTACACACATTAATTGCACATCGCCTAGATATATCATGCGATATGATTATATCCGCAACATTATTCTTAAAATCATATGGCAGTTTATATCTCGTGCAAAATGTGTTCACAAAACTAATGTAGCCTTCCTTGCGCTCACTCATCTGGGAACGTAAAGTAAAATATGATTAACTCTAGTACATGACAGATTCTAAATTCAATATTATTAGGTAGGCGCGCGGGACTTAACCCACATATTAAAGTATACATGTGTGAACTGTTCCTGTAAGTATGTTTGAAATATATGAGGCTATTTGGAGATCAATCTCTTTCATGCGAATGAAGAAAAAAAAAAGAAAAAAAAAGAAAGAAAAGAGGGAGAGATTGAGAGAGAGAGAGAGAGAGAGATCTCACACAAAATCAAACCTTGAACACTTTTTCACCGATCACCGATTTTTTTTAACCGAATGCATCAACACCGAATTTATTAACACATGTTTGTTTCAATATAAAATTTGAGCATAAATCAATGTAACCGTTATGGAAAATACTAACCAATATAAACTAAAATATGCCATACGTTATTATTTTGACAAAACTGTGATATATGCAGTGCTCAAATAACAAACTAGTTAGCAGTTCACCCTGTACCATGAAATAGGTAATATGTGACCCGGCACCACAAAACCAACAAAAAGTCGCAACCAGCGATTCTCCGTAATCAGCTAAAATGTCAACTTAGGTGAAAAAATAGATTTTTTTTTTT
>BEXV01004117.1:0-14932 GCA_003118195.1 Hemicentrotus pulcherrimus | reverse complement strand
CCCCCCCCCCAAAAAAAAAGGTAAATCCAACCCTGTTTTTGATAAAAAAAAAGGAGAATGGCAAAAAAGACTGCTATATAAAGTTGCATTGCTCAATGTAAAAGCCAGGAAAAAACTTTCAATAAACATGTGAACAAATATAAACGTTATCCATCAGGAATAGACTGTCAAGTCATGGTATACTCAGGAAACAAATATAAACGTTATCCATCAGGAATAGACTGTCAAGTCATGGTATACTCAGGAAAAGGGGCGATTGTTTGTTTCTTCATGTACGGGCGACATTGTACACAATACACTATTTTCTACCTCATTAGAATTGATATTGAATTTGTTATTTACTCACTGAGTATATACATACTGAACCAACAAAGCTTCAGTCCCGTTACGAGTAAAATATTTGTGAATTTGTTTAATCTTATTAACGTCTTTAGAAGAATAAGAGTTGACGACAAATGCTAAAATTGCTCCTATATTTGTTTGATAGATAAACTAAAATTAAAACATAATGCATATACATATCAGATACTTTCCGACTCCTAAACATTGCATTTTCATATCACATTACCTTCTCCCTATTGTATAGTGAAAATGTTTTTAGATTTATGTTAAACTTTATATAACTTTTTTTCTATGTAAACAATGATTGGACAACTTTGCACTAATTAGCAAATCCCAATCTCTATCAGTTCCATCTTCGTATGCAAGTTTGAGGTTCCAATGTGTCAATGATTCTAATAGTGGACTATACATGTATGATTATTCATCTTAGTTTAACCATATGACGACAACGAGAATTCTGTTTCGAGAGCATGTGATTTTATTTTCATTTCCATTCAACGCGGAATCGGTTGGGCCAAGTCTGATAAATGTATTATTTATTTTTTTTTTATTTTTTTTTAAAAGATAATTGAAAACGGATTTCAAATTCCAATATTCGGTTAAACCTATGCATCACAAATGGAGGTGAATCAAATTGGTAATACTATAAAATAGTATATACTTACTTTGAGTTGACGTTGCATTTGCTATTAGAGAAAAAATTTTAAGAAATGCTTGTCTTAATTAGTCGTAATATCTAAAAGAAGATTTGAGGTGACGAAAAATTCTGAAATGAGATCCAATCTTGTTTGATACATAAACTAAACTAACAATTGTAGGAATGTGCATATGAAATTATCTTCTCCCTAAATTGTAGAAAGATAATATTTTGGAATTTGGATTTATTTCACACGTTATATAACTTCTTCTTGGGAAAACCCCCGTTAGTAATTGGAAAAATGTGCGCTAATTAGCAAATCCCCTTCCCTATCAGTTCCTTCTTTATATGCAAATTTGAAGTTACATTGTATCAATGATTGCAATAATGGACTTTTCATTAATAAACTTTTGGGGTCTTATTTACTTCTTGTTTCTCCTTCATTTACAAACATACAGATGTAACAGTAAAACCAGTCGCACAAAATTTTCAATTTTTCCATGCCCTTCATGATAATTTTAGGGCTTGTAAAACTGGAAACATTGCTAAACTATGCTTTGATGTTTAGCATATTCCAAACAGTTTTTGAAGAAAAAATATACTGGTAGTTTGAAGTCTATCATAATGTTGAGAATCCCACTACATAACATCCGAACCATACTTTTAAATGGTGTCATTCCTAAACATATTTACCACCTTTTCATAATCAAAGTGCCATTTAAAGGAAAATTACAATGTCGATTTTGCTGTCGGAACGCGATGATGACAATGCTTCATACATGCTTGTCATCACGAATTCTGCACGTGTACAATGCAGTGCTTATGTAGTGCAAAAAGTAATAGCGAACGAGGCTGAGCATCCCAAAATGCTACCGCACACTAGTGCGCGCGTGGTTAATGCATTAACAAACGTCGCGAACGGCTCACTTGTTAGTATTAAAAGATGCAATTTCGTTTTTAAAAAAAATGGTAAGATTTTGACTTCAGGAGTAAATGTGAAATTTGTCTTTGTATACTGATTTACATATAATCATGGTTGCTTTTGCCGCCCCACGAAGACGCACAATTTTGGTGGTCATCCCGTAGTCTATATCTCAAGAAGTGCCCAAAAGAGGAAGCAAAGCTTTATATTTCTTTTTGTAAAACATCCTTTCGTGATAATGAAAAAAAAAATATGTTTAAATTAATTTCCCCATCTAATCGAGAATTCAACCACAAGGCAACGTCGGGCCGTTTAATAGGCCTATGCATCTCTATTATAATAATAATAATATCGAATTTTCATAACAAACAAATATACACCAATCTATAGGTGCTCAAGGCGCTTCAATAGGCTAGGCTACCGATTTTGGCGCTCACAGCATTCAAGGAATTCCTTCCTACCGGTATCCATTTAAAACCCGGAGGAGAGTGGCAAATATAAATTGATTTCTTGCTAAAGGGCATTATTGCAGTGGCGGGATTCGAACCGCAGACCCTGTGATGCACACTCCGATGACTTATCCACTAGATCATACTAAACTGTCGCCCATATAGTTTGAATATTTTTTGATACCCTAATTAATGGAATTATTTTGAAAATGATTTATTCCTATTAGATCTAGATAATAGTATACATTCCCAGATTTTACTTTGCGTGACTGCTAAAGCATATGTATGCTACTATGCTTATTAACTAGGGGATCTAGGCCCTTAATTCATAAATTACAGTAATGAGGATTAATTCCCCACAAAAAGAGCACTAATAAAGCACATCGTCACGGGTGGGGCCTCACAGTTACGAGGACATTGCTTTACAACTGAACTTTGACGGTACGCAGCGGTGGCTAGGGTAGGGAGCAGCTCCCACAAATAATAACAAACAAACCAAATGCAATAAATTGTCAATCATTCATTGAATTTTCCCCCGGTCCCCAACAGACAAGAAAAAAAGTATGTGTGCCCATGCCTTGAGCCATAATGCATGGTCTTACAGAGGATTTTTTTAATGTTGGGGACAGGGGTAAAATGCAATGAACTATTGATAATTTATTTGTTTTTTTGTACTTGTGGGGGCGGCGACGTACCCTAGCCCCGTTGCGAACAGTTATGATTCAGTGACTAATTATTGATCTCGTTATTGTGAGGCCTCATCATAAAAACCGTGTCAATCAGCTATATTAGTGCCCTTTAGTGAGGCTTTATTCATCATTAAGGTCAGTTATGACTTAAGGACGTAAGTTCCCTCATTTATAAGCATAGTAGCATACATTACTTTAGCAGTCACGCAAAACAAACACTCGCAAATTATTATTTAATACTATCTGAGAATGTCTACTATTATTTATATCTATTAAAATAATTCATTTTCAAAATAATTCCATAAATTGGGGTAAAAATCCTCATTTCACCTTTATGACCGACAGTGTATAATAATTAATATGATTACAATCTTACACATTAATATTTGCATTATTTCTCACGAACTCACCAGTGGGGAAGCTTGACAAAGTATGATGATCAACATCATTACAATCAAATAACATCAATTTATGCAAAATGTCTCAAAACTTTGCATAAAAGAAGGCAGATTCCATATGCAGATCTTCCCGTTGAAAACATAATTAAAATTGCATTTAAAGTAGCATAAATATCACAAACTTACATTACGTCTTAACCGACGTCGAATTTCGATTCCAATCATGAACACAAAACAAGCACATAAAGCAGCGAAGATCAAGTCGAACAATAGCGGGAAACCACCCTCTCCTTCAGGATTCTCTTCCGTTGTCAGGTCTGTTGAGACTTCCGGAAGATTGGTTACGGCGATGGTGGTCAGTTCGAGCGTTGTCATGATTGCGTTTTCTGTCTTGACGTTCTGGGCAAGTAATATTAGAATATATATATGACTAAAATCAGAAATATTGAAGACCAAATATGTTAAACTTAGCGTCATAGGCATGAAAACATTTGAAGTTATCGGGAAAACTTCCAATGCGAATGGAAATTTGAGTAACAGAGTAATCTTTTCCTTAAAATCAACTTTAATAGAAAACCCATTCCTTCAGTTAATGCATATAATGTATTTTATTAACCATAGACATCTTTTTATTTCATGTATGTTAATGTAGCCGATTTAGAATCAAAATTAGTAGAAATACCATTATCATTACTTTAATGTTATTGCCTGATAAGTGTTTCTGGTTAACTATGCATAAATCAGGGGGTATACAACATTAAAAAAAAAAATACAATTCCTGTCACATTCACTTTTGGTGTTGAAAATTTCAAGATTTTACATTTTCTGCTGTATATTTCAATATTAGTACAGCGGATAAGCTCCCAGATAATGAAAATTGTGCACTTTTTGAGAAAAGCATGAAACTTCAAGCATACTTAGTTTAGACCATAAGATTTATTTTCAGATGTGGAGGGAAGTCAGATCTGATGACCATGAGAGGTAAAATTCAAAATGGCCGCCAACGATCTGCATGGTCGAATGTACAAACACGCTTAACTTTTGAACTAAATAGTCCAGAACAACGTTTAAGGTGTCATTTCCAACTAGAATGGGGAGTGCCAATTCATTTGGAAATACTTTTGAGATCGCCAGAACTCAGGGATTTGCATTTAGGTCAAGGTCAAGGTAAAAATTGACTAAAAACTAGAAATGTTTAAATGTTTACAAAAAGTTTCTCCATTTATTTCTCATTTGTTCTCCCCTGTGTTCTCAAATTTCTTTAGGAGTGGTTCCGCTGCATAATCCCCCATCAATCCCTTTTAGTTAGTTTATTTCACTAATTATAGCACCAAAACAGTATTTGTCTTTTAACTGACAATATGCATAGCATTGTCAGAGGGAAGCTAGGCATATGCGGCAAACACCTTAATTCAAGTCAGGAAAACTGCTCCTGTCCATTACTGCTCAATAATAATGGTAAGTTGTTCTTTAAGTTACTTTGTGTTTTATTTGGTTCTAAGTAATTTATCACCGCAGGATCACCGCAGAGTTTGGGGAACAGGCCATATAGCCAAATAACGGTTCTGCTAACACTAGACAACATCACAATGACCAGCAACCTTGTGTGCAGGCAGCATTGCTGAGGGCTGTTAAGGTACATGTGACAGTACTGAAATAGATGGGGAATCCATTTCTAGAACAAAATCAAGACCTACTAGTCATCAGCACAAGCTACATTGCTGAAACGGGGAGAATGATTGAGACCCTAGGTGAGGAGCAGTACACAAAGTTTATGACAGAAAGGCTGGAGCAGTGTTCGACACCTGTCACACAAATACTTCATACGAACAAGTTGCCACTTTTCAGTCGGCAGCCGGCCATGCAAGGTTATGTCAAAACAGAAAGCACAACTCGCAGCACTTGAGAGTAACTGTTGTCTCTTTTCGAGGATGTACTAGTCTCAGACACGGGATGAAGATATGGACAATTTTTTCTCCCATGAAAACCAGGCAGCCCCGCCAGCCTTGTCAACTGGAGGAAAATGCGGTTTGGAGTTAAAGCAGACCTACTTCGCTGCCTGGATTCAAATCTGCTCGAAAACAATAGTTCACCTGCGGCCCAAGCAATAATTCTTGATGGTGCACGTTGTTAGACCAAGTATTATTTTTTTAATCAACTTGGTTAACATTTTAATCAACCACGAAATACCATTCGAATGACACAATTGTTGGTTAAGCTAAAACAAACGGCCTGTTGATTAAAATTTATCCCGTGGTTGATTACAAATTTTAATCAATTATTGGTTTTAAAAATTTGCTCAATGTTGGTTAAAATGGTGTTGGTTAAACTTTAATCCTTTGTTGATTTAAACTTTAGTCTTTTGTTGGTTAATTATGCTTTCTTCGGGGCTGATTCAAATGATGTTGGTTAAACTTACATGGGTTGTTGGTTAAAATTGCAACCATTGTAGGTTAATCCTGCTTTGATTCACACGTTGTTGGTTAAATTTTAGTGGGTTGTTGGTTACAGTTTTAACCACTGTTGGTAAAACTTACGGGGGGTTGGAGGTCTTATCCTCGTGTTCGCAGGTAAGAAATTGTTTTAATATGATTTTCATTAATGCTAAGATGATAAGGAAGAAGTGAAAAAAGGGTTCTTGCTCAAATTATAAACGTTTTGTGTCCCGGGCCCGTAGGTTGTAGCTCAACCAGTATTCAGTAAGTGTAGCAGACGACCTACCCAAATTGCATGCATATTAAAGACGTCTCACTTCATGATGGCATCTTATTTTGTATCTAATTGTTTTAAACAATTAGATACAATCAGATTTCAACAAAATTCTTCCTTATAATCTTAGAATTGATGATGATAATATCAAAATAATTTCTTACCTGTAAACACGGAGATAAGACCGTCCAAACCCCCATTTCCTCAGCGTCTTCGCGACAACCTCCATTGTATTTGTTGATTTTATCGCACGCGTACAGCGTATACTGTACTTTTGTATGTACTTAAAAGGTGTCGAGCGATCTCTAGCTACGCGATTCGATATCGTTCCGTTGGGTCACGTGACCAGTACTTTAATCAAAATTGATTCAACTTTAACCGTAAGGGGGCTATCATTACTTTCGGAATTTTTTTTTTATTCCATGCTGGGTTACAATGTTTGCCAACGACTTAGACTTAAAGGAGTCACACCAAGAAGCAAAAGTGTTTTAAATTGATGCAAAATTCATATCATTGCGAAGGGAAAGCCTTACTGATCAATTACAACAAATTTCCTCTTCAAAATATGTTTTGGGCCCGCAGAAATCAACTTTCAAAAATGTTAGTTTTGAGATCCAGATTTACTGCCTATTCGTATTTTGTCGTATTTTGTCGTAGTTCTTCGCGTGACGTCACACCCTGGAAACGGCTGTTAAAAAAAGGCTGCTAGCTTCCGCTTGGTCTGCAGCTAGACGCACTAAGCGGAAGCTATCAGCCGGTACCGAGCTGTTTGTCCAGGGTGTGACCTCACTAATCAGAGCTCGCTACGCTCGTTTGTTTGGCTTACGTTCGGGGCGCTAGGGGGTTTAGGAAGGGTCTTGAAAAATGACATTTTACGCCTCTCCACGATATCTATATGATTTCTCAGCAAATTATTCGTTTTTTTCAAGAGAAAATCTTTCCATCCATAATGTAATTTGTTCTAATTATCAGTTTTTAGTAAATTTTCTTTGTGTAGCTCCTTTAACCAACATAATTTAAAAACAATAGTTTTGATGACACTGTTTTTACCCAATGCAAGATTTAAAGGTAATACAAAGTTTTGGGAAATTTTGAAAATTTGGGGGATAATGATTCTTTACTATTTTGATATATTTGGATGCCCCTGTGAATGTATAATAAGCACTAAAAAATTAGCCCCTAAAACGCTTCTGCTTTCGAGAAAAAACGAAAATAAAAATTTATCGGTACTCCCGATTAATTTTGATAAATTTCAAATAGCGCATACGGCCGTACAATGGTAGCTGCGACCCTGAAAATTTCAGAATATGCAGTTGTGATATATATACCTACCAAACGGGAATAGCTTATCGGTCAAAATTAGTCCAGAATCATTGTTTTATAGCTTAATTAATATCTTGACCTTGAGAGGGTGCTATACAACATAAAGAGTTTATTATTTACAATTTCATAACTTTAGACTTGATTTCAACCGCGACAACGATCACTGCATATTGTAGGATCGCATATGTTTCTAATATGTTCATTTGAACCAAATTCATGACCCCATACCAAAACTTTGTGATTCCTTTAAAATAAGTTTTAATCAACACTACATTTTTAACCATGGTTTCTGGAGACTGTTAGATTTTGATCGTTACCATTATAAAATTATTCATAAGTTGTGGACAGTGCAAAATTCAGGTGAATATCTATAGCTGCAGTAATGAACACGTTTTAAGTCGTAGTTGGAATAGCCTTTTGTTGTCTTCTGGGCCAAATATCATAAATCTGCCTACAGGTAAGCAAATTTTCGTGCTAGCTGTAGCTGAATAATGTGCTTGAGCAGTTCAGCAAGAAAACAAGGCGTCCACTTTGCGCGTTCACAATGCCACTTGTCTGTTAGACGCCGATCGACTAAAACGAGACTAATCGCGAAAACCCGGGTGGACGAGGTAGCGAGAAGCGCGTGACATTCGTCACTCGGTCGCGCGTTCACCCTGGGTATCTAGACTCCTCTCAGCCGCTTATAGCTAGAGTCACGAGGCCTTACCAAAAGGCTAACCGTTAGCAGTGTTATGAAGTAGAAACTCATAGTAAGCACAGAACCGACAAGCAGCTCTATTAAATTTGGCCATGTATAGTCAAAGTAGTCGTCCATGGGTCTTTAAAAAATAATGATTCTTTTAACGTCAAAATAGAGGCAAAGTTAAACAAATAATCAAACAAAATTATAATTAACAAAAACACTTGTTGGCCTAATTTGACCTTGACCTTCACCTTATTGCAATTCCAGAGCTCTGGCGATGTCAAAAGTATTCCATGAATTGGCATCCCCAATTTAGTTGGAAATGACACCTTTAACGTTTTGTTTGACTATTTTGTTCAACAGTTACCCGCGTTTGTACATTAGACCGTGCGGACTGGCGGTCATTTGGGACTTGACCTCTCAGGGTCATCAGAGGTCAAATAAAACTGTGAAATAAACTAACTGAAGAGGATTAAGGTGGGGGACTATGCAGGGGAACCATTCCTAAAGAAAATTGAGAACATAGGGGAGAACAAATGACATATAAATTGGAAAACTTTTAATAACCATTCAAAACTTGCTATTTTTTAGTCAATGTTTACCTTGACCTTGACCTAAATGCAAAACCCTGAGTTCTGGCGATCTCAAAAGTATTACCAAATGAATTTGCATCCTCAATTTTGTTTGAAATGACACCTTAAACATTTTTCTGGACAATTTGGTTCAAAAGTTAAAGAGAAGGTTGAGTTCTGGGAAAAGGTGAAACATAATTTTTGAGCGTTATCATTCATATTATGCAAGTTTGGAAGAACCTCAGTATGTTTCCTGAAAGCATGGCTCTTCAATTGCTGATTTTTGATTTTTGATGATTCCACAACCTTTTAATACACACAAAAGTGGAGCAATTTCTGCCAGAGCCTATCGTCAGCTCCTCGTAAGGAGAATTATAATCACTGCCATTGGCAATGTGTAGGCTTGTATGCTGACAGCCGCTGACGTAACTTGTAATCATTCAAAGAGTACCAGTAGTGATTTCTGGCAAACCTTTAAAATTACTTAATACTTGATACTTGATGAGGTAATCCCTGAAGCAGTTTTTCCAAGCAATATTGGAATGTGATGTGTTGTGACAGCAGGTGAAGGTGCCAACAACAAAAGACTGTACAATTTCTATATGTACAGTAAAACAGTGACGTGCAAGTAAAACAGATCATGCTGCTATAGGGTTTACAGCATTCTAGAACCTACAAGAGGTTCCAAACCTCTTTAACTCGTTTTATTTGAAAGCCCAGGGACATAGCTTATTTAGTAATTGTGGGCTCATCTCATTATCAACCGCACACAACTCATTTTTAAACATTAATAAAGGCAAGGTCAAACATGCGGTGGTTTTAAAGCAAAATAAATGATGGTCACCATGTTAATCATATTAATGTGTAATGCAGTAGTGGCTCTATAGTGGGGCTCGGGGATCCCCTTAAAAATGATAAAAGCCCCTCCCCAAACCTGTCTTGATTATACATGAATTCAATAAAGCAAGGCACATGTCGGAAATGATTGCTAGAATCCTAACGCCCCACCAAATTCTTCTTGTAAAACTGCACCTGGTAGATACACTCGAAAGGGCACTGGCTTTACAATCAATCACTTTGCTTAGGTCGTCCTGATCATAAATAGCATCCTACTACAACATTCAATTCTCCGGGGCAAATTGGTTTGAATGAAATGGGCCTCCCGATGCCAAAGTCAATAACTGATGCCGGTGTGAACAAGGAAGATGAAAAGAGGAAGAAAACGAAAGAAATATGCAGCGTACTTTGCCCTACTAATGCGTTGTGTGATAAGGATTTTTGTCCGACCTTCGAAACTATATATTTGTCAAAAAGTAAATTAGTCTAGGCTAAACAAAGTGTAGAATGGGGGAGACCCATACATTCGAGAAACATGCAAGTAAAGATAAGAATATTGAAATGTGTGTGTGGGGGGGGGTGCGCAGTTGTGTGTGTGTGTGTGTGTGTGTTTGTGTGCGTGGTGTATATATATGTGTGTATGCGTGTGTGTGTGAGTGTATAGATGGGTTTTTCTACAGACGTGTATAAATCAGGTATGATTATTTACGCCTAGGGACAGACCTTAGTTTAACGTCACCTAAATGACAGTCAAACCTGTCTTTTAAGGCCAGTCAAGAGAAAGAAGAAAAATTACCACTATAGACAGAGGGCCTTTCTGGATAGGTTGTACAATACATATTTATTCCGAGAGGGAGACAATAAAGGTGACTACTATAGACAGGTGGCCTTTACAGAGAGGTGGCCGCTATACTGGGTTTCACTGTTTAAGTCAAAATTATGTTTACTAAAGAAAATACAAAGTTTTGGTATTGGGCTATAAATTTGGTTCAAATAAACATATCGGAAGCTTAGGCGATCCTACAATATTCAGTGATCGTTGTCGCGGTTGAAATCGAATCTAAAGTTATGGAATTTTTAATAATAAACTCTTTATGTTGTATAGCTCCCTCTCAAGGTCAATATATTAATACAGCTTTAAAACAATGTTTCTTGACTAAAATCGACCGGATCGCTATTTCCGTTTTGAAAATATATATCTCAACTACATATTCTGAGATTGTCATGGTCGCGACTACCAGTGTCCGGCCGTAGGGGCTCTTTGACATTTATCAACATTTATCGGGAGCACCGGCAAATTTTGATGTTCAGTTTTTCTCGAAAGGAGAAGTGTTTTAGGGTCTAAATTTTCTATTGCTTATAATACATCCACAGGGGCATCCAAATATATCAACATTGTAAAGAATCACCTAATTTGGCATGGTGTCATAGATGTGTTTTAAATGTATACATTTGAAGCGTATACGATCTGAGCTCAATTGCTCTCTGGTCATGTGTATTTTCATGTTGGTTCGAAAAGTATTAAATTGTGGTCAACATTGTTTTGTTTTTCTTCAAATTTCCTGATATGAACATTTCTCTGGTGAAAAGGGCTGTACTATGACTGATTGATTGATTTGATGATTGGTGATTCATTTCAATATAATTGTTAGCAAACAAATAAGCCACATGAGGACTCGACCTGACTGAGGGGATTCTTCAAAGAGTAATACCTTACTAAAAATAGGTACTAGCGCCTCAACTTAGTTTCGAATCTAGGAAGTTCAAGTTATAAGATTCTACCACTGAGCCAGTTTAGTTATCCTCTATTCGTAATGAAGAAGAGGTATGATTTGAATTATTGATTGATAATATTTTGTTCACTGTTATATATATATATATATATATATATATATATGTATATGTCTTGTAAAGATTGTCTCATGTTCAGTCATGCATGAAGAGATCCGAATAAAAATGATACCTTAATATACTGGGAGGATAATTCTATCAAGACATATCATGAAACCTATGATTCAATATTCATACTTCAAACAATAAAACTTTCAAAAAGCAGAACGCTTTTTTCTGACTCATTCTGTATAATTACATAAATATATACTATAATTAGATAAGTGTTAATGCAGTGTATTTCAATGAGGGTGAAAGAAGCCATGTTTTTATTTAATATCCTGCTATTATATGGTTTTGTCCAATTATCATTTCGTTTCAAATCTGAAACTTGCTCTTTCTTATGTTAACAATGATATTGACGCCTGAAAGAAATTTCCATAAAACCCTGTTAAAGTGTTTATATTTAATATATTTACAATGGATACAAAGTCACCACAACCCGTGAATCAACAAACTATTTTTGTCAGGTAATTTTCTTTTCAGTTTGTTGTCAACTTTTCCAAATATAGTCTGCAACAGCATAACATGAGGATAGCCTGTAAAAATCAATGGCGTGGAAATTAGACTTTGGACCGTTAGTAGAGTTCTTTTAATTACTTCAGTGATTCTCCATACATATTTTTTAGAATAATTAAAATGAAACCATGCAGACAAAAATATACGATAACACAAAATGTGAATATTGGGTCAACTAACTAGGCATTCAAATATCATATTGTGTGAAGTGTAACCAAACAACAAACCTAGTGAACCTCTACCGTAGTATCTACCGTGGCCTTGCCCCCATCTATAATTTGTCTACTCAACATAATTTGATTATTTCGATTTGAATAACCAAGAGTTTGAGTGCAATCAAACACGTAGCTTGAAATAAAACACTTATATTTGTATATCACGCTGATAATGTTCAATATGTGTTTATAGATATAGTATTTTTCAAATATTTTGTAATGCCCATATGTATTGATCAGTTAACATGGCAATACCTCTGCCATTTCCCCCCAACTTGAACTATTAAACTTATCAAGAGGCAAATTAAGAAAACCAAGTATTCTCCATACTAGGAGTAGATTATTTATTCCGTTAAAATATATGTAATTACGGAAAGGGGTTCGTCTTTTAATACACCTGTACGTATTTAAACTTACACTTTTGATATCAATTTCATCGAAATAGTTGCCATGGTAACAAAATGATGACACAAAAAGCTATGTTTCATAATTTTAAACAATTATATACATCTATAAATATATTTTGTATTTTAGTTATGTTTAGAAACATAAATACTTTCTTAAATCATAACACTAATTTCTATTAATTTGTTGCCAAAGCAAGAACATTGTTCCGACGAAAATATGACTTAGAATTATCAAGATGTAGGAGGCTGTTTCACAAAGACTAAGATCGACTTAAGTTGGACTTGATATAAGGCACGATTCAGAGTACCCTCATTGAACTTGCACACTGGTCTGACTTGAATGATATGCAGATTCATCCAATGAACACCAAGGAAATTTTTGTTTGCTTCATGAAAGACGATCCAAACTTATCATATCTTACCATCAGTGGAAATCAAGTAGAGGGGGTTAAGGAAGTTAAGCTACTCGGATTGTACCTCAATAACAAACTTAACTGGGATACCCACGTGAAAGAAACCTACACTAAAGCAGCAAAACGCTTGTACCTTCTTGTTCAATTACGAAGGGCAGGTTTAAAGGTAATACAAATTTTTGGGAAATTTTGTAAATTGGGTTGATAGTGTATCTTTACAATTTTGATATATTTGGATGCCCTTGTGGATGTATTATGAGCTCTAAAAAAATTAACCCCTAAAACAATTCTGTTTTCGATAAAAATTTAATATAAAAATTTATCGGTGCTCCCGATAAATTTTGACAAATTTCAAATAGCGCCTACGGTCGTGCAATGGTAGCTGCGACCATGAAAATCTCAGAATATGTAGTTGTGATATATATTTTCCAAACGGGAATAGCTAACCGGTCAATTTTAGTCAAAAAACATTGTTTCATAGCTAAATTGATATCTTGACCTTGAGAGGGAGCTATACAACATAAAGAGTTTATTATTTATAATTTCAAAACTTTAGACTCGATTTCAACCGGGAAAACGATCAATGAATATTGTAGGAACGCATATGCTTCCAATATGTTAATTTGAACCAAATTCATGACCCCATACCACAACTTTGTAATACCTTTAAATCAGATTGATATGTACAGATACTATGTGGCATGCATTAGATCGGTGTTAGAGTATGCTTGCCAAGTATTTCATGGAGGTCTGACCAAAGAACAATCTGAAATGTTAAAGTCAATCCAAAAAAGGGCAGTTAGAATCATTTCACCTGGACTATCATATTCTGACGCCCTTGTCTTTCTTAACCTACAATCCCTTTCTGAACGTAGACAAAAACTATGCCTTAATTTGTTTACCCAAATTCGTAACCCCAGTCATTTGCTAAATCATCTTCGTTCTGCTCCAAGAAAAACAAGATACTCTCTTCGGAATTGCAAAGACCTGTACCCTCCCAAATGCAAAACTAAAATATCGTCGGTGACAAAACCTCGTATCTCAAAAATCATGCGTTTTCAGGAGAGCGAAAAAACTTTCCTGGCTCAACAAATTTAGTGTTGTGACACCGTACTTTCTTTTTAAAACTGGAATATTTATAAATTGTTTAATGTCATTGATGAAATACAGTAAAATATTTGTGTTTATATTTGAAAGTGAGTTACGAGGTTTTTGCTTTTATCTACATTGAGATACGAGTTTTTAGTTGTTATTCATATTGAGATACGAGTTCTTACTTTCAACTCTGAATGTGTTACGAGGTTTTGGTTGAATAAGTTACGAGGATTTGAATACACTAACTTCGATACTGTTAGGCCGTGTGTGAGTTACGAGGAAAAGGCATTACGTATCTCAAGTTACGAGGTTTTGTCAATGCAGCTTCAAAAAGGGGTTATAACGGTGTTTGTGTGGATTTGTGAAAAACCGAGATGGGAGGCGTTCCATGGTTTTATCAGGTGGTGTCGTAGGCTATTAGCTATAAAATTATGCAAACAAAACAAAATCTCAAAAAATTGGGATACAAGGTTTTGTCACCCCTCCGACGATATACAAAAAAATAGCTTCATACCCTGGTGTCTGTTTAATCTACAATGATCTTGCCAAATTTATGTATTTTTATTGTATATTCTCATTATTCAAATGTAATAATTTTAATAAGACATCAATCCTATTTAACACATTTGTGATTATCATACGGCACCGGTGTATTAGTGTCTTCAAACTTTGTACAGGGTATTACATTTAATTAATACTTATTATTGCCGATTCTATATTGAATTAAAGTGCCGTGTAGACAGTCTACTTAAATTACACACTTGTTTAGTATATGATTTTTAAACTAATTGGTGTGTAAAAAAATGTGATATCAATTGAATTTGTCTGGA
>BEXV01004114.1:0-18581 GCA_003118195.1 Hemicentrotus pulcherrimus | reverse complement strand
CCCCCCCCCCCCCCCCCCCCGCTCCAGCCCGTATGAATATCATACTGGAGTTATGAATGTAAAGGCGGCTATATTAGCTTGTGTATATAGATTAAAGATGAAATGAAAAATCAGATATAGTATAAGGCAGTGTAGACTTTGAACACCTCGATTTATAGTTTGGAGAGGTATGCATATTTGTAATCATGCTCATTTAAATATGCAGTCTTGACAAGACAAGACCATTACATCACAGGATATAAGTATATATTAATTGGCCAATCCCACTAACCCATGGAGTCTGAAAGCAATTTTAAAGCATACTTACTACTCATTTCGGGTACTGATCAAGTAAAATCGTGTATTAGCTTTCTTTATGAGAGTTCATAAATACATTTTAAGAATTCGTTCAATCAACTGACGACAAACTGGGCACTTCGCATTGTCTCTTCTGTAGAATTTTAGAGAGCAAGTGTAACATGTGCTTGTATGTCCGCAAGGCACCATAGCAGCGTTCTTATTGGAATCTAGACAAATAATGCAAGCAGTATCTAATTGCTGTCTTTCCAGCTTGGCGTGGGCATCCTCAAGAGCTTTTTGTTTGGTTGTAAGTGCAGCTTCGGCCCTAGCGATTCTATCATTGAGTTCGGTGTTCATTTGCGCCAGTCGGCTCTCTGCATCTTTCAACTTGACCAATTCGGTTCGTAACTTGTCCACTTCCTTCTGGGTTTCTGAGAGTGTCCTATTTATATTCGTTATTTTAGTCTCTTTTTCGGAAAGTTTGCCTCGAAGGTTGCTGAAGGATATTTCGGCCTTAAAGTTGAGTCTCTTCTGCCTCGAAGTGATTCTAGCGATTCTATCGTAGGTTTCCTAGTTCATCTCTGCCTGTCGACCCTCTGCATCTTTCGACTTGTTCTATTCGGTTCGTAACTTAACCAGTTCCTTCAAGGCTTCTGAGAGTGTCCTATTTATATTTGATATTTTAGTCTCCTTTTCGGAAAGTTCCACTCGAAGTTTGCTGAATGATATTTGGGTCTTAACGTTGAGTCTCTTCTGCCTCGCAGTGATTCTAGCGATTCTATCGTAGGTTTCCGAGTTCATCTGCGCCAGTCGACTCTCTGCATCTTTCGACTTGTTCAATTCGGTCCGTAACTTCTCCAGTTCCTTCAAGGTTTCTGTAAAGTATAGTTGCTTTACGATGAAAAATGACCCAACAAACTCAACCAAGAAAATCAAATAGCCGCTCCAGGATGGATCACAATACATATACTGCAATATTACCATAACCACTGCGTATCTAGACACATTACATATCGAGGGTGCATCCATTCTTGTTTTATTTTTGCTGCATTCTATCCAGTCAGATTAAAGCTGATCTGAGGTATATATCGAATGTTGCAAAGGGTTTTCCTAGACTCTGCTGGTGCCTTTCAGTGGATAATACCGAAGATGCCTCACCATAGAATCACGGAGATAGTCTTCGGTGATGATATTTCTAGTTGTAATTCAGACGTTTTACTTGGGAAATTAAATATTATTCCATTCGAGAGTTTGGATGTTTTCCTCCTTGACATCAGACGGGCTATCTCTAGTCATCAAGTTCCTATCCGTTTTACGTTGCCATGATGAGGAGGTCAGAAGTACTTGTCGGGTATCCAGCATCAAGCATGTCACATCTTTCTAGATTAAAAAAAAATAAAAATGAATAAAAGATACAACATATATTGTCCTTCTTTGCATCACTCAATATATTATATTATTTTCGACAGCTATCTTCTTCGCCCTCTATAGGGCCTATGAAGGTTTATGAAAAATAAATACAATAAATGAGCATTGGTCTATTCGATATTATTATCTAGGCTGTAATTGTTAGGGGGATGCATTTCAAATTATTTCAACAAAGCATTACAGGTCATTTTGTAATCTTCAGAAATGTAATCACATGAAAAATAATATATAACCGTAATTCTTTAGTTAACTTGCTGGAATCTTGATCTCACCTCAACATCTTTTATCAAGACTAGTGCTTGTACAGCTCAAATATGAGAATGTAAAGATAAGTATTTTTTATTGAGTATATTATATTCCGCGGTATATATAATTGATATGGTACACTGCCAATAACCAGTAAAACTCGGTACGATTGCTCAGTGGTGGAGCAGTCTTGTATTAACGGGGAAGTCCCGGGTTCTTAACCAAATATGGGTGCTAGTGCCCTTTGGTAAGGCAATAAGTCCTCATTACCGAAACCCATTGAGACGATTTAAAACCGTAGCGTTCCCTGGTCGCTTATACTTACAAGCAAACACGGCCTCTCTTTAGCAATCCGGTAAAACAAACCATCACCATCAAACCAAATCAAACCAAACCATGCTTGTATGAAACATAACGGTATATTCTGAAGCAAGTATAATATACTGCACACAATTATTATACACGTCATCCCATTTCAGTTGGGCCTTTGGAATCAACTTTCCGATTTGGGGAATCCCCGTGTGTCCGTCGCTTTTACAAAACAAATTCCAAACAATCAATATCCACACAGAAATTGCACTGTGTAATATTCACACTCCGATACACATCCACTGATAGACGATACCATTGTCACTTACTTAGTTTACAATGTATAAAGATCAAACTCGAATTTTATGCTCTGAAATAGCAGCTGCGGCCATGTACAGAATGATCATGTAGGCCAATGTCATTGTATAGTGAAAAGCGAATCTATTGTGATTAATTCTCAAGTCTGGCTTGAAGAGAAAATATATATTGTTTGATCTTTCAAGTTATATGATGATATACACTGAAATGAAATCCACTTTCGAAGTAGCGAGCTCTCGGGTTTTTTCGAATTACAGCGAAACCTATTTGATGTTGATGCTTGAAAACGATTCAACATAGGACAAAGGTTCTTTTTTTTTTTTTTTTCCTAGTTAGAATAACATTATAGGCGTACGTGTCCTTCGTTCTTGTCGACCGTATATATAATAGAACAAAATATTATTTTCGTTACCATGATGACAGTTTACATAGATCTGTTTACCTCTCTCTCTTTCTCTCTCTCCCCCTCTCTCTCTCTTCCACCCCCTTCCTCTCTCTCTCTCTGTCACACACACTTACAGACAAACTTTTCCCTCTGTAATTTAGATTTCGAAATAAGTCAATATCAAAGCAATATTAATAATTCTTCAAAATACTATACTTTTTCATCATGTTAACATAACTGACATAATCCAATACATGTACTATTCATGAATTACTTTTGAAGATAGACAATAGAAAGAAATCAGAAATAATATAAAAGCAAATTATATCTCCCTCCCTCACTTCCCGATCCACTATTCGCTACAAACACACACACCATCTCACAATATACGCTCACAAACCCATATACACAAAGATCGTTTGAACACATATTTGTTTGACTTTCACCTTAATATTTTTCTTTTGAGGGCGCCATCCTGGTTAAGCATCGCCTACGATGGCGTTCTTTTGCACTTTTCCACAGATAGTTAGGATAATTCTTAAAATTCGTTGTTATGTATATGTCAATCATATTTTGACATGAAGTTATCACTATTGTGTGCATACATGTATTTATATCATACCTTACGTTTATATGTTTTTTTTTTTAATTCAGTTATTGTATTGGGAAAATGCAGAAAGAGAGCATCAGAACAACATCACACACCACAAGAACCCCCTCTCCCACACACACACACGTGTTAACACAATTAACTCATCATGAACGTAAACTGTATTTTAATGAAAAATACATAGAGACCATCTCGCTGTCCAAGTATTAGGTGATTGATGGCATTTTCAATATTCTCGAGATCAGCCCCCTCCCTCCTCTGCTCCAGCCAGTATGAATATCATAATGGCGATATGAAGGTGAAGGCGGCTATTAGCTTGTGTATATAGATTAAAGACGAAACAAGATATAGATATTAGTATGAGGCAGTGTCTTCTTGGAATACCTTCTTAACATTATGCTTATCTGAATATGCAGTCTTGACAAGACAATACCGTTTACATCACAAGATATAAGTATTGTACTTCTATTCACGTAATAGACCAATCCCACTAACCCATAGAGTACGAAAGCAATTTCATACCATGCTTACATCACTTTTTGGGTACTGATCAAGGAAAATCTGTATCAGCTTTTTTTATGCGAGTTTATAAATAAATTTTAAGAATTCGTCCAATCGATCTATGACAAATTGGGCACTTCGGATCGCTTCTTCTGTAGAGTTTCAGAGAGCAAGTGTAACATGTGCTCGTATGTCCGCAAGGTACCAGAGCAGTGTCCCTATTTGAATTTAGACAAATACTGCAAAGAGCATCTATTTCCTGTCTTTCCAGCTTGGCTTGGGCATCCTCGAGAGCTTTCCGTTTGGCAGTAAGCGCAGCTTCGGTCCTACCAAGTTTTGTTTCCATTGCTGAGAGATTTGCTGCAGTCTCGACGTCGAGTCTCTTCTGCGTCACAGTAATTTCTGAGATCATCTTCGCCAGTTGTTTCTCTGCATCTTTCGACTTGACCCATTCGGTCCGCAATATCTCTGCTTCGTTCTGGGCTTCTGAGAGTGACCTGTTTATATTCATTATTTCAGTCTGCTTTTCGTTAATTTCGAGTCCAAGTCTGTTAAGCGATATTTGGTTCTCAATTTCGAGTCTCTTCTGCGTCGCATGGATTCTATCGTTCATCTGCTTCAGTCGTCTCTCTGCATCTTTCGACTTGGCTAATTCGGTCCTCAATTTCTCCAGCTCCTCCTGTGTTTCTGAGAGTGATCTATTTATATTCGTTATTTCAGTCTCCTTTTCAGAAAGTTCGACTCTAAGGTTGTTGAAGGATATTTCGGTCTCAACCTCGAGTCTCTTATGCTCCTCAGTTTTTTTAGCAATACTATCGTTGAGTTCGGCGTTCGTCTGCGCCAGTTGGCTCTCTGCATCTTTTGATTTGACCCATTCGGTCCGCAATTGCTCCAGTTCCTCCTGTGTTTCTGAGAGTGTCCTTTTTATATTCGTTATTTCAGTCTCCTTTTCAGAAAGTTCGACTCTAAGGTTGTTGAAAGATATTTCGGTCTCAACGTCGAGTGTCTTATGCTGCTCAGTGATTCTAGCGATACTATCGTTGAGTTCGGCGTTCGTCTGCACCAGTTGCCTCTGTGCATCTTTTGATTTGACCCATTCGGTCCGCAATTCGTCCAGTTCCGTCTGGGTTTCTAAAAGTGTCCTGTTTATATTCGTTATTTCAGTCTCTTTTTCGGAAAGTTTGACTCGAAGTTTGGTAAGGGATATTTGGGTCTTAACTTCGAGTCTCTTCTGCGTCGCAGTTATTCTAGCGATTCTATCGTAGGCTTCCGAGTTCATCTGCGCCAGTCGACTCTCTGAATCTTTCGAATTGGTCAATTCGGTCCGTAATTTCTCGAATAATTTCTCGGTTTCTAAGATTTTCGTTTTTGTGTTTCTTATTTCAGTCTCCTTTTCGGAAAGTTCCCTTTGGGTCTTGATCTTTGGTTTAGAGATTTCTTCTTGTTGTTTATTGACTAAAGCACTATTTTCACAGAGTCTCGCTTCCGTCTGATAGAGTTTCAGTTTAGTTTGCCGATGACTATCACATTCGTTTCGTAACCTACCTTTCAAATCTCGAATAATGTTTATAGGTTCTCTAAGTTCAACTTCTGTAAAGTATAGTCGCTTTACGAGGAAAAATGACCAAACAATTTCAACTAAGAAAAACAAATTGCCGCTCCAGGATGGATAAGAATACATATACTGCAATATTACTATAACCACAGCGTATCTAGACACGTTACATATCGAGGGTGTAGCCATATTTGTTTTATATTTCTGCATTCTACCCAGTCAGATTAAAGCTGGTCTGAGGCATATCTCAAATTTTCCTAGACTTTTCTGATGTCTCTCATTGGATGATGCCAAAGGTGCCTACCCATGGAACCACGGAGCTAGACTTAGATGGCGATAGTTCTCGGAGTTGTTATTCAGAAGTTTTACTTATTAGGTAATGACATATCTGTGCAGCATCTGGAGCAGGTTCTTGGTATTAGCAAAGCCTAATAGTTCTGCACAATGATTGTTTTCTCCATTGGGGAGCTAAAATGTTTTTCTCCTTCCGTCAGGCGGATTCCTCTCTAGTCATTAACATGCCATAATCTTTAAGGTGAAATGATGGTAGCAGTGTTAGAAATGCATGTCGGTTATCCAGCATCCAGCAGGTAACACCATTCTAGATTCTAGAAAGAAAAACAGACAAGGATTACAAATTAGATGTTGTTTTTTCATCACTCAAGTTTACATTTCTTTTTCGACAGCTATCTTGGTTCTATGTGGACCATGCAGGATCATGATAAATAACAACAATACATACGCAATGGTCTTTTCATTAGGGATACTATTATCAAGGCTCTTTATAGTGCACGGGGATTTAAAGGGATCCGGTAACTTTGTTTCAGATTCTGAAACAAAATTCTGGATTTACCTCATGCTGCAATTATATTATAAAACTTTAGGTCTGCCAGGAACCCCATGACTTTTACAAGCCGATCGCCTGTCTGATTAACAAGATATTTATGATTGGAATTTTGAAAACCGTTAACTAAACGGTTTTCTTAACACTACAGTCTATTGGGGAAAACGAGTATGGTAAAACCGGTCTCTCAAAGATTTTAACCTTTTTGAGGCACTTCTTAATCATTTTGAAGCGCAATCTTTTTAAGGGCTTCAATATTACACCATATCACAGACACTGATAACACATAGGGCCGTGTATCTCAGATTTAACACTGTTAAACGATCCCTTTGATAGGGGATATGCATATATAATTATTTCAACATACTCTTACAGGTCATTCTATCATATTCAGAAATGTATTCACGTAAAAATATAATGTACATCTTTTAGAGTTGTATTTACACGACCTAATAACGGTAATTGTTTAGTAAACTTGCTGGAATCTTCATCTCATCCCAACATTTTTATCAAAAATAACGCTTGAACAGCTCAAATATGAGAATGTGTAGGTAGATATTTCTTATTTTGTAAATAACATTCAGTACCCTAACAAACAAAACTGGGCACGATGGCTCAACTGAAACAAATTTGGGCGCTAGTGCCCAAAGGTTCGACATTAATCCTCGACTTACCAAAACAATCGGAGCGAACTTAAAGACGTAAAGTTTCCAGGTTTCTTTTATTTACAAGCAAACACGTGTTTTTTTTTAGCATTCCAATGAAACAAACCATCACAGTCATACCAAATTAAACCAAACCGAACTAGTATTGAGCATAACCGTCCATTTTAATTTGTAGGCTATTATAATATACTGCACGCATCTGTTGTACACGTCGTCCCATTTCACTTAGGCGTTTGAAACTCCGATATGGGGACTTCGTGAGTTTATCGTTTTCATAAAAAGAATTCAAAACAATCAATATCCAGACGGGACTTGTAGGGTATAATTCTCACACACCGATACACACCTACTGATAGTACCATTGTCACCTATTTAGTTTACCATGTAGACTAAACTCGAATGTTATGCTCTAAATTATACTGCAGCTGTGGCAAGTAGCTCATGAAGGCCAATTTCACTGCATGGTGAAAAGCGAATCTATTGTGAATATTTTTATAGTCTGTCTTGAACAGAATTCTTTTTATATGTCTTAGAAGTTATATGATGACAAACTACTCGCTTTGGCTGTTCTTTTCTCCTTCCCATTGTGAGCTTGCCCTTGTTGTTATTATTTCTATATCTTGACAGCAAAAAACAACAAGAAGAAAATCGTATATAAAATATGCTTCACAGGCCTAGATGTTTGTTCTGCATGTCTCTTCAACAGAGGAAATCAACTTTCGAAGTAGCGAACGAGATCGTGGTCAATATATTATGCCAAATTTGTATTCTCTGCCTCATTACCTTGCCACATTCTAAAAAAATATTGGGCAAAAAGATGCCCTATATTAACCAAACATGAGGGCGATCATGCTTCCAACAAACTGCTGGGTAAATTAAAGATTTTGCATGATTTACCCAGTGTTTGATAAAAAAAAAATACCCAACTTTTAACCAACAAAACTTTACCCAAACAGAAATTCACCCAATTTTTCTCACCAAATTGTGTAGCATATTAAACACTAGTTGGGCATATAAGTTGGATAAAATATTATATTGTATAATATAAAAAGACTTTAGCGCCGCGGCGAAAGTCGAACGGAGGATCTTGGGATCCACAGTCTTGTGACATATCCACTCGGCTACGACACATCTTATATGAGAACAAGACCCCATCGTTCGTTCGTTCGTGTCTCCTTAGATCAAGATAGTTATGTAAAGTTCCTTAATTAAAAGTAAATTAAATTAAATTAAGTTCTTCCATCGCTCGATTGCTGCAATGGCTGTTTCATTAACAAGGGACAGGTCTTCATCTGTGCAAACCGTTCCGCCGCACTGCAAGAGGTGGTCCATCGTCTGAGTCTCTCCGCAGTCGCAGAGAGTATCTCCTTCATGGGCATAGCCCCATCTTGCCATATTGACCTTACACCGTCCCATTCTCGTCCGCATTCGATTTAGGCATTGCCACTCCGGCCACTTCAGGTTAAGACCTTTGATGAGTACGGGCTTGGCTGATGGTGGAGGATTCTGTTCAGGTGGTGGGACAGAATCGAGGAAGCTGTGTCGGGATATAAGTCGTTTGTGGGGTTGCAAGTATCCGTGTAGCATGTGTCTATCATCTGTCGCCTGTTTCAACCGTTCCTTTAGGCAGGTGTTAGTACGCCTTTGGTTAGGAGATCCGATGCCAGCGAGGTGATATATCTCTTCAACTTTTGTTGGTTTCAGGCAGCCTGTTATCTTTCGATATGTGTTATTGAGTGTGGTGTCAAGCTTCTTTACATGGGCTGATCTGCTCCAAACTGGGCAAGCATATTCTGCGGATGACATGCATAGGGCAACAGCTGCACTTTGTACAGTTTTGGGGTCAGCGCCATAGTGTGAAGATGCTAGCTTCCCGATGATGGCATTTCGAGATTCTACTTTGCCTATTGTCTTCTCGATATGTTTCTTGAAGGATAAAGTGCGATCGAGTTTTACACCTAAATACACTGGATGCTCGCAGTGGTTAAGTTGCACATTGTTCCACTTTAGCTTCAGTTCTTTCTTTGCCTCCCTGTTCTTCAAGTGGAAAACACACACCTGAGTCTTGGATGGGTTTGCCCGTAGGTAGTTTGCTCTGTAGTACTCCGAAAGGCTTCCGAGCGCTGTGTTGAGATGGAGTTCAACAGCTTCGAAGGTACTATGCTGGGCTGTGATGCAGGTATCATCTGCATAGATGAAGTTTCGAGTGTTCTCTGTTGAAGGGATGTCAGCAGTGTAGATGTTGTAGAGTGTTGGCGCCAGGACGCCACCCTGGGGGAGACCGTTTTTCTGTTTCCGCCATCTGCTCTTCTGCCCATCAAGTTCGACAAAGAAGCGTCTGTTCTGCATCATCTTCTGAATGAATCTGGTGAGTTTGAGGTCATTTGTGATGTCATGAAGCTTTGTCTGTAGTCTTTGGTGATTGACGGTGTCATAAGCCGCAGATAAATCCACAAATACTGCACCTGTGATGAGGTTCTTCTGAAAACCGTCTTCGATGTGTTGGGTCAGGTTGAGAAGTTGTCCCGTGGTGGATTTTCCTGGTCGGAAACCTGCCTGCTCACAGTTTAGTTGGCTGTCAACGTGAGGCCCAATTCTATTGAGAATAAGGCGTTCAAGCAGCTTGTATGTTTGGCACAGGAGCGAGATCGGTCGAAAGTTCTTGGCTTCGTTCGAGTCCTTTCCTGGCTTGAGGATAACGACGACTTTGGTTCGGAGCCACTGTTTTGGGACACAGGTGTTCTCGATGCAGTTGTTAAACATGTCTAGCAGCCATTTCTGTGCTACAGAGCCCATGTGTTTGATCTGCCCCGATCTGATGTCATCGATGCCTGCCGCCTTGTTGACGTGTAGCGTGGAGATACCTTTTTGTAGTTCTTCTTCAGAAATAGGTCTTGTGAAAAAAGACATGTTCTGGTCAACTCCAGGTAGTCTGTGCCTGTGTGAATTAGTCGTCTTGGGGGCCTTTCCATTTTTTAACAGCTGATGTGCTACTTCGTCTGCCGTAACATTGTAATGCTGTTGGGCTCTGGTGCTGTCAATTCCGAGCTTCCGTATGGTGGCCCACGCTTTCCTGCTGCTGTGTCTTAGGTCTGTTGTTTCAATCATGTGCTGCCACATCTGCCTATGTCGTTGAGATATCCTTGATATGAGTTCTTCTCCAAGGTTGATGGTGTCCTCTGAGAAGGGATCCGTGTCGTAGGCTGTGGTGTAGTTTGCCAGAAGCTGACTTGATTCCTCATCGATGCCTGGAATGTATGTCGTGCGGCAGCCTCTTGGGATATGTCTACGTGACACCTTCTTGACTATATCTATGAAGGATTCATAGTTCTTTGGATCTGCAGGTAGATGTGTTAGGGCACGATCAAGGTGTTCGGTGAAAGCAGGCCAGTCTGCCTTAGCATAGTTGAACCTGCGCTTGAACGGGGTCTTGTTTGGTGTGATAACTGCAGTCAGTTGAATGCCGATGGGTCGGTGTTGGGATCTTGGAATCGGCTCAGCTGCAAACTTACGACTGGTGGGAGCAAGAAGCCTGCTGCAGAAAACTAGATCCGGGTTGTAACGTCTCTTCCAGCGTCTCTTCCAGACCCCATTATGTTGTATAATTGTTGCCCGAGTTACGTTTGCCCAGTAACATGTGCCCAACTTAATTTGAACATTGGGTAACTATACATGTAGGAAATCGTCAGGAGAAAATGACCCAATTATTGGACAACATTTGCCCAACTTTAATTTGCCCCAAAACATTACCCAACATATGTTTTACCTTTCATTGGGTAACTTCATATAGTAAATGATTGGGAGAAAACAACCCAATTATCGAACAAAATTTGCCAAAATTCGATTTACCCAGTAATATCTGCCCAACTTTTTTGTAACAGTGCATAATGATTTGAATATATTTTAAAGTGTCAACGTTTTAGTTTTCCGATTTACAGCCAAACCTGTTTCATGTGGTGCTTGAAAATAATTCAATACAGGTCAAAGGTTGTTATCTTTCCATTTTTCCTTGTTAAAACAATATTTTGTGCGTAAGTGTCCTTCGTTCTTGTATTAAATACAATAGCAAGAACTTGTTCTCTCGATTAACATGACAACTGTTTACATAGATCTCTCTCGATCTCTTTCTCTCTATCTTTACACAAACCCACACACACGCGCACACTCTATCCATATGTATTTATATCTGTGTCTCTCAGTCTCTTTTTCTCTCCCTTCCTCTCCATCTCTATATCTCTCTCTCTCACACACATATTTATACACACACACCCACACAGACACACACTTTTCCCGTAGTTTTTGTTTTATTTCATAAAGTATCAAAATAATACAGCTTATATTCTAAAATAGAAATCCTGTCCATCATAATAACATTACTAAAATAACTTTTAAAATGTACAATTCATAAATTACGGTCGAGAAAAATGGGAAAATCGAATGAAACCAGTACTACTATATAAAACAAATTAAAAGTCCCTCCCTTACTACCCAACAGTAAATGAAACAGAAATTGCATTGCAAATATTAAGTGTACATAATTACAAATCAATTACAACCAAATATAAATGGTTCATAAATGAATAGTTTTCTACGTTAATCTACTAAATATAAAAGGCAAAAGGTTTGAGGGCTATTTAGGAACGAGACTTAAAGAGATGTGTTTTAGCATTGTTTTTTTTTTTAAAGAACTAGCATTGTGAATTAGGAAGGAGAGATTATTCCAAAGAAATGTATAGCTGCATAAACGAAAGAAAATTGACCGTATCGTTTGTAAGAAATAATGAGAGACCGAGAGAGGAGAGATTGAGAAGCACATCGCAAAGTCCGGACAGGAGTGTTTCGAGGAAGGAGTTCAGAAAGACATGAAGGAGCGAAACCATAATAAGTCTTGAAAGTAAGGAGTAGAATTGTGTAAGTGATGCGAGAGGTGATAGGAAGCCAGTAAAGTTTCAAAGAGCGGGGGTAATGTGAGAAGAACGAGAAACACAAGAAACAAGGCGAGCTGCTGAGTTTTTGATACGCTGGAGCTTTGAGATTATTTTTGCAGGAAGACCGAAGAGAAGGGAATCGCAGCAATCTAGCCTAGGTGTGGCGAAAGCAGGGATAAGACGATGGGCTATATTCTTGTCGAGAAACCTACGAATTTTTCCTATTTTCCTTATAGCTACAAAAGCAGATTTACAAATTGCATCAACATTTTGAGACAAAGTAAGGGAAGAATCCATAACACCAAGATTACGGGCCATAATCCCACTAACGTCTGCACTAACCCACAGAGGCGTAATACCAAAGCTTGCTCAAAATTCAGTTCGAGAACTGATCAAGGAAAAACAAATATTGGCTTTCCTTATGCGGGCTCATAAATAAATTTTTACAATTTGGTCAACCACTTGACGACAAACTGGGCACCTCGCATTGTCTCTTGCGTGGAGTTGCAGAGAGCAATTGAAACATGTGCTTGCATGTCCGCAAGGCAGAAAAGCCGTATCCCTTTCAGAATCTAAACAAATACTGCAAGCTGTAAATGTATCCGTTTCCTGTCTTCTCAGATTGGCGTGGGCATCCTCAAGGGCTTTTTGTTTGGCAGCAAGTTTTTTTTTCATTTCTGAGAGTTTCCTGTTTTTTCCCAGTGTTTCAGTTTCTTTTTTTGAAATTTGGGCTCGTAGTATGTCGAAGTCTATTTGGGTCTTAATATCACGTCTCTTCTGCGTCGCAGAGAATTCTTCATTCTTCTGCACCAGTCGACTCACTGCATCTCTCGACTTGACCAATTCGGACCGCGATGTCTTCAGATTCTTCTCGGTTTCTGAGAGTGTCCTGAATAAATTTATTATTTCAGTCTCCTTTTCGGAAAGTTCGACTCGAAGTTTATTGAAATATATTTCGGTCTCAATATCACGTCTCTCCTGCGTCGAAGATAATTTTTCATTCTTCTGCGCCAGTCGGCTCTCTGCATCTTTCAACTTGACCAATTCGGTTCGTAACTTCACCAGATCCTTCAGGGTTTCTGAGAGTGCTCTATTTATATTTGTTATTTTAATCTCTTTTTCGGAAAGTTTGACTCGAAGTTTGCTGAAGGATATTTGGGTCTTAACGTTGAGTCTCTTCTGCCTCGCAGTGATTCTGGCGATTCTATCGTCGGTTTCCGAGTTAATCTGCGCCAGGCGACTCTCTGCATCTTTTGACTTGTTCAATTCGGTCCGTAACTTTTCCAGTTCCTTCAGGGTTTCTGGGAGTGTCCTATTTATATTTGTGAGTTCAACTTCTGTAAAGTATAGTCGCTTTGCGAGGAAAAATGACCCCAAAAACGCAATAAACAAATTGCCGCTCCAGGAGGGATAAAAAAACATATGCTGCAACAGTACGATAACTATTGCGTACCTAGACACATTACGTATCGAGGGTGTAGCCATATTTTTTCCCGCGTTCTATCCAGCCAGATCAAAGCTGGTTTGAGGTATATCCCGAATTTTGCAAAGGGTTTCCTAGACTCTTCTTATGTTTATTATTAGATGATGCAAAAGATGGTTCACAGTGGAATAACAGAGCTAGTCTTCAATGATGATAATTCTAGAAGTCGTCATTTAGACATTTTACTCGGGAAACGGGATCTTTGTGCAGCATCTGACCCAGGTTCTCGGTATTAGTGGAGCCTAATAGTTATACACTGTGATATTTGTTCTCAATTGGAGAGCAGTTTTTTTACTCCTCACGTCTGACTTTTTCCTCTCTAGTCATAAAGATGCCATACTTGTTAAGGTGCCATGATGACAGCAGTGTTAGAAATGCTCAGCACCCAGCAGGTAATACCATTCTCGATTCTAGAAAGAAAAGAAAACAAGGATTACAAATTTAATGCTATTCATTGCATCACTCAATATAGATTTTTTTTTTCTCGACAGCTATCTCCTTTGTCCACATTAGTTCTTTGTGGCCTATGCAGGATCATGATAAATAAGAACAATAAATGTGCAATGGTCGTTTCACTAGAGATACTATTATCAATGTTCTTAATAGTCAGGTGACTTAGCGTCAAATTTATCGAATATCGTTACGGGCCGGATACAAGCGCCATTTTTGGTACAGGGCTTCCTTAGGATCTACTGTTCGATATAAGGGTAGGAGCCCCCGGCAAAAATGTCAAATAGGATTGTGGTGGGATGGGGCGTTGTCCCGGAGCCCCCAATACGAAATAGGGTGAATAACATTGATTTGTTTTGTTGTACAAACGCAAATTTTGGTACAGGGCTTCCCTAGGGCTTATTCAACAATATTAGGATAGAAACCCCCTGTACAAATTAAAAAGGGTGTGGTGGACGGGGGCGTCGTCCCAGAACCCACACATACGAAATAAGCTAAAATAACATTGGTTTGTTGTTGTGCAAATGCAATTTTTTGGTACAGCGCTTCCTTAGGTTATTCTGAAAGATGTCATGGTAGGAGCCCACAACAAAAATAGTTATAAAGGTGCGGTTTGGGGGCGGGCGTCGTCCCAGAGCCCCCAAATAAGAAATAAGTAAAGTAACATTGATTTGTTGTTGTGAAAATTCAATCTTTTGGTACAGGGCTTCCTTATGACATTCTGAACGATGTGAGGGTAGGAGCCCCCGGCAAAAATGTTAAATAGGGGTGTGGTGGGAGGGGCGTCGTCCTGGAGCCCCACAATAAGAAATAAGGTAAAATAACATTGACTTGTTGTTGTACGAATGCAATGTTTGGTACAGGGCTTCCTTAGCACTTCTGAACACTGTGAGGGTTAGAGCCCCCAACAAAATATTTATAAATGTGCGATTGGGGGGGGGGCGTTGTCCCAGAGCCCCTAAATAAGATATAAAGTAAAATAACATTGATATGTTTTTGTAATAATGCAATTTTTGGTACAGAGCTTCCTTATGACCTACTAAAAAATATTAAGAAAGAAGTACCTGAAGAAAACAAAACATTCATATACGTGTTCAGGGAGCAGGGGCGTTGTACCGGAGCCCCCAAATAATCACGTCGATTTGTTTCACCTGAATACTTTGCATACGCTGGGGTAGAATATTGTGAATTGCCAGTAAATAGTCCTATCTAAAATAACAACATAACACGGTCATCATACCGTAAATTAAGGTAAGTGGGTGTAGCCTCGCAAACGGATCTACATTTTCTTGGCAATGCCACTGTAGTATTACATTATAAACATTGTGAGTGTGGTACTAAACCACTATCTTTTCTATTTGACATGGATTTAGGAAAATAAGAATTAATTCATGATGCTTTCGGAAGGGTTGGTTTATACACTTATAAAAGCCCTCCTCCTAACAAACTCTTTGCAAAATTTAGTGTCCAACCAATCAAAGGCATAACCCCCTCATCATGACCCCTCGCCTGCAATTCAACAATTTGCAGCAGGTGGTTTTCATGCCAAGTACAGGCCCTACGGATGTACGATCGGCCACAGAGGGGAGAGATCACATGCTAGAGACGAGTCCTATTTTCATGTTCTCGGACCAGATCAAGAAATATGAAGCCCTTATACTCATCTTGATCAAATAGAAAAACAGAGAAAAACTTCCCACTGCATGTGAAGGTCCTCCGCCTTGGAACATGTGCAGTATTCCAGGTGAACGCCTGTCCATATTCAAGATATGAAGTCTTCACCAGCCAGTGTCAAGAAGGAGTTTGATCAACACTCACACTGTGTTCTTTCCAAAATATCAAACAAGCTTTCTTCGATCCCTTTTGACCAGGCCCATGAACAAGAGAACTGAAAGTTGCAGATGGCGCTATATGACTCCTGGAAAACCCTGCTGCTCTTAGGCGAAGGATGATGTCTGGACCAGAAATGACTAGAATGCTAAAAGAGTTTGAGGAAGAATACTTCACGGGAGATGATATGGAGAATCCTAAGAACTTTTAGCACCATGGGCAAGGTCTCTCAACACAGAAGTCGTTCCAGATCAATCAATGCCCTTTCTACAAGCATCAGGCAAACTTGTAGCCCATTTTCGGATGAGTTTAATGATTTGGTAACGCCTGACAGTTGCAAGTGCACAGACAGAGCCATTGCTACCACAGTTCACACCCTGGGGGAGACTATAGGAAACAGTACCAAGATGTTAAAAGACTGTGCTTGGTGAGCGCACCCACTCAATCCACGATCCAATCAAGAGAAATTCACTGACTCTCTTCGGAAATTCCCACTGCAAGATTGTTCAGAAGAATGGCAAGAAGATTGATTGAAGTGCTTCATAACAATGTAACACTATTTGACCAACTCTATCGCTCTTCTCTCTCAGACTTCAGTACTGATCTTCATTTACTAGGTAAAAAGTCTGACCTGCTGCATTGCCTTGAGCAGCCTGACAAACCAGAGCCACCATATTGCTGTAAAGTCTTTGACGGAGCTGTCATCGTCCTCTGTCAGCTGTTATCGGCGTCACTACTTTGATGGGTACGCCAACGAAGTGTTCATTCCATGCTTCGAGAATCAACTGCAGACTACCAAGAGATTAGATATTGTGTGGGACCCTTACATTCCATACAGTTAGAATGTCAGAGTCTACCCGTGAAAAGAGAGGAACTGGCAGTGTCTTGATGTTGTAGTCATCCGTGTCGGCAAATTCTATGATCTCCTCAAGACTCAACCATTAACTGACATCTTGGTGGCATTAGGTATGGTAAAGAAATACAGATACTTCCAGATCAATGCCATCTGTGGGAGTTTGGGAGAGTCAAAGTCACAAACACTTTCTGTGTTATACCCATATTCGGGTTGCGACACGACATCCGCATTTCATGGCAGGGGAAAGAAGTCAGTCTAGCAGGCTTGACAAGTGTACGATGATACAACAGAGACATTTGCTTATCTAGCCATGATTATCTAGGCCGACCATTGTCTTGTAAGACAAGTCGAGTCCATCAAACTCTATCGATGAGTCAGGAAGAAGCCTCCAGTACGATGCCCCGCCCCCAAATCACACATACCGTATATAAATGTTGGGGCTCCATCCCTGATGTAAGTCCTTACAAGCCCTGTACCAAATATGGAATGTGTACAACACCAAATAAATGTTATTTTTAATGAATTTCTTTTCAGTAGCATTCAGTTTTCAGGTTAACAAAAACATCAATGTGATTATGCACTGTATATGATGTGGGGGCTCTGGAAAAACGCCCCTGCCCCCTTCACGCTTAAATGAATGTTTTTTAGGGGCTTCTTCCTTAATATCGTTCAGTAGGTCCTATACTTAGAGAGCCCCCTACCAAAAAATAGACGGTCGTATAACCATAAACCAATGTGATCTTACTTTTATATATATAACATGGGGGCTCTGGCACGACGCCCCGCACCCATTCACGCATATATGAATATGATGCCGAGGGCTCCTACCCTCACATCGCATCAGACGGTCAAAAGGAAGCCCCGTACAAAAAAAAATGCATTTTCACAACAACAAATCAATGTTACTTTACTTATTTCTTATTTGGGGGCTCTTCTACCATGACATCTTTCAGAATAACCTAAGGAAGCCCTGTACCAAAAGATTGCGTTTGCACAACAACAAATCAATGTTAGTTTAGCTTATTTCTTATTTGGGGGCTCTGGGACGACGCCCCCGTCCACCACACCCTTAAATTAATTTGTACAGGGGGGCTTCTATCCTAATATTGTCGAATACGTCCGAGGGAAGCCCTGTACCAAAATTTGCATTTGTACACCAACAAATCAATGTTATTTCAACCTATTTCGTATTGGGGGATCCGGGACAACGTCCCTCCCACCACAACCCTATTTGACATTTTTTGCCGGGGGCTCCTACCCTTATATCGTTAAGTAGGTCCTAAGGAAGCCCTTTACCAAAAATGGCGCTTGTATCCGGTCGGTAACGACAATTTCACTATAAGGCACGGGTATTTAATAGGGGATATGCATTTACAATATTCATCATACTCTTACAGGTCTTTCTGTCATCTTCATAAAAATAAATCACATCGTATTTACATGTCTTTATACCGGTAATTGTTTAGTCAACTTGCTAGAATCTTTACACGGCCATTTTGTATATAACATTCTACGGTGTATTAAACTTCTTCAGCCAGGCGCGGATCCAGGATTTCTAAGGGGGGGGGCCCAAATTAGAAATTATGCGATCCAAATATTGGTACGTAATGGTGACCAGCAGTGACGTAATGCGCGGGGGGGGGGTTGGGTGCAGAGAGGGGCGAGTTTCCCCCTCCCTCCTCCGTGAAACGCGGAAACTTTGACGTTTCATTAAATCATTAGACAAACAAAACAATTCGTTGTACAGTTCTTGACTCTTAATCCTCGTCTGAATTCAGTCCCCCTCACGCGCGAAGAGCGAAAGCTGTTAATTTTCATTAAATCATTAAAGAAACAAGACAATTCGCTGTTCAATTCTCGTCTCTTAATCCTCGTCTGAACTTAATTCCCCCCC
>BEXV01004113.1:2242-30963 GCA_003118195.1 Hemicentrotus pulcherrimus | reverse complement strand
TTGCCTCTCAATGTTAAAAGTGTAACCTAATATTTAACTGCCTTGTCTTCCAGGTTATTTTGAAGGATGGGGAGGAAGCCCCCAACCTTTACGAACGATTAGAGTCTTCGAATTTGGCGGTACGGAGGTCTTGGCTCGGAGAGGTACTATCTAAATGCCGGGGGAAGGAGCCTTCGTACACATTCAAAAAGATCATGGATGGCTTCTTCCAGCCCATGGAGCTGGCGGACGTGACTGCAGCTACACTAAAGCAGCGATTCCCTGATATCATGGAGGGATTGAGACGTAAGTGTTCAAATGCTGAATTATTGTCAAGTTAAATGTACTACTAGGGAACATTGCGTGACTCAAAATGCAGAAGTCCTATGTTATAATCTAAAAACATTACAAACAGTTATACACATGACTCAAGCGGCAATATACAAAATTGGAGAAAAAAATCGGGCGTTGGTATCTATAATTTTCTGCTTAAGCATGAAAATTCAAGATTACTTTCTTTTTAATTCTAATGTTCATATTTTCATTCATATCTCAGCTATTATATGTTGGTTTCTGGTAGAAATTTTCAAAGATGATTTCCAATACATTACCAAGTACACTTATGCCCAATTCAGCCTTGCAGTAGTCTCTGACCCAGTATCTTTAGTTAATGAAACTTCATTATAGTTTGAAAAGGTATTTGATCTTCTCTGACTCATGTGATATATTTTTCAGAAGTTTTAACAGAAATTAGTGAAATCAGATTGGGTTAGGAACCGTATTTGTAAAGGCCTAATTACATGGATGGCTCATTTTTTTCTAATGATAATGACACCTCCATCTATTGTATATGAATTTTTGTATTTTTTCTTCAATTGACGGTTATCCGACATATGCTCCAGTATTGGTACCTCTCCAAAGAAAGAGTTTTAATTGGGTTGGTTCAGGGCAAAGCAAGGATTAGAGTTTTGGTGTTAGGTTCAACGTTAGCATTCGGTGCCAGAGCAATTGTTGGACATTTCAATTGACACATGATTCTCTCTTTCCTTTCATCCTAGGCATAGAACCACACAAAGTATTTTTCTTGACCACTGGAAAGCTTGTCAAACAAAGCACAAACTGTGATAGCTGCCTCTTCTGAATGCAAAGTCATTGATCCTCCTGTTTACATAACTTTCCTGCTAATTTTGTCAAAACAAAGGATCTAATCTAATTTAAGTTCGAGCGATATCCTATGCTGGGCAAGGTTAACTATTTTCCTGCATGACCTCCATCTTTATTTTTCAATATTAATTGATTAAAAGTAGATGGAATGTGTTAAATCTCCAATGTTTTCTTTCTAACATGCCAAGCACCTTGTTTAAAATGCAGTGAATGCTGTAACTTTGTTTCAAAGCAATTATAATGGTTGTGGATAATTTATTGGTATTTTTGTTTTCATTTTCTTTATAGTCTTTGCCATCAACAAGCTTAACCTTCGTGGTGAAAAGCTTACCAGGGCTGTAAATAATAAATTGTGCACAGCCCGGAGGACAGTGAAGAAAAGGGAGGCAACGATCTAGGCTGGGCAGTGTCTTTCAGTGTGTTTGTATATAGATGTTTTTTTTTTTGCAAGTTGTTTATATTAAGTACCAAACATAGAATAGGTTTTATGGTTTTTCTGTTAAGATGTTTGTGTGACTTCAGTGTGTTTGTATATAGATGTTTTTTTGTAAGTTGTTTTTATATTAAGTACCTAACATAGATAATAGGTTTCATTTTTGTGTGACTTCTGCCAAAAAAAAATTGTTCATATTATATGCCAACTCAGGATCGTTATGTGCCAACATATCAGGAAATAGCTTGGTATTGGGGTAATAAAAATGTGCAAGATTCATAGTACTTATGTAGTTTTCAGAAAATAGCTTTAATGAATTGTTATGTGAGCTTATGCAGGATATTTCTTTGGCCATAGATATAATGGGTTTTATGGTTTTTCTGTTTTCGTGTGTGACTTCTGCCAAAAAAAAAAATTGTTCATATTTATGTGCCAACATTATATCAGGAAACAGGAAATAGCTTAGTATTTGGGGTAGTAAAAATGTGCAAAATTCATAGTACTTTATACATGTATGCAGCTGAATTGATATGTGAGTTAATGCAGGACATTGTTTTTTTTGTTGTTGTGCCAAATGTCGACCTGCCTTCAGATAACCAATTAACCAACCATACTTGTTATTTAAACATACTTTTTATCTCAGAGAAATGTATACTGATTACTGGTAACCTGAAGAATTACTTTATCAATATTTTTAGCTATTTTATTAAGGGGGGGCGGTCTTTTACAAAAACTATATACACATATTTAAAAAAATGTTCTTGCCTGCCAACAAAATTTTGCCCAGCCATTTTGGGGGTATGTGATGTGGTACGCTTTAGCAGGATATTTTCATGACTCTTGCATTTTTGTTTTTCTTGTATTGTATCTAGCCTATTATTGCCCCCTAAATCAGACATTTTTGCTGCACCTCATTTGTTATTAATGTATATTAAGTTATCAAGTCTTGCCAAAGATATTGACATCATATATTTATAGAGCGTGCTTATTTCACATCCTAACAAATACTTCCTATTAATCCATGTTCTACAACAGCTAGCTATACTCTCTATACTGAGTAAGTCTACCACCACTCCTGCCAATAACACTTACCTAGTGCCATCATTAAACGAAAAATCTATATAAATCAGTGTGCAACTGCTCTTAAACAGGGTTTGGTTAAAAGGTGTTTAATCTGATATTTTAACAAGAAATATGTGATCTAAAGTATCAAAGTTTGTATAGTATATTTATTTTCAACTGTTTCAAAATGTTCAAGTAGCTTAGATGAAATAACAGTGTGCTTTATAATAATTTGGAGGCTTCATGTGGAAGAAGTTAATGGTGTACATCATTACCCTTACTGTTCCTCAGCTGAAATGTGATGGAGACCTGATGCTGCAACTCATTAGTTGATATTTGTACCTTGCCATATTTTTTATGAGAGAAATATGTTTGTATTCTATACAGTTTCTATAAGTTGTTTTTATCCATTAATTTGGACCAATAAATATTGACTGAAAAGTATATTGAACGTTTTTTCTTCTTCAATTTTCTTCCCTACATTCTGTGGTGCGTGTTGTTGATAAGAAAAGATACTACAATGTCACGATATACATTTCCGATGGATATGAGGCTACGAAGACCAGTATGCGGCAGGGCTGCCGCAGATCTGCCGCAGACTTTTCATTGTATTAAAAGAGTATGCGGCAGGTCTGCGGCAGACTTTTCATTGTACTAAAAGAGTATGCGGCAGGGCTGCGGCAAGTCTGCCGCAGATCTGCCGCAGACTTTTCATTGTACTGAAAGAGTATGCGGCAGGGCTGCGGCAAGTCTGCCGCAGCGCTCATTTGCATGTGAAAAAGCAGACTGTCTGCGGCAGGTCTGCGGCAGATCTGCGGCAAGTCTGCCGCAGGAGTATGCGGCAGGCTCATTTCTTTCCTATGGGAAGACCTAAAATAGCCCGGCCTTCTTAGGATTAACATTGTTTCAAAATGACAGTAAGTTCCTTGGCTGCATACATCTCTTTCGAAAGGAGTTTTAACTAACTGTTACAATCCCATTTTCATTCAAATTGTATTTCAAATGTTTTGATTTGTAACTGTTCCTTATTACCTACACATGTAGGTAATGAGAGACTTTTGGTGATGACGTCATTAATCATTATGTTACTAATCAGATACATCATGACTCAAATTTTGTTACCAAATAAAGAAAAGAAGTTACTGAAGAGAATACAAATCTTTCTGTATGTGTAACATTTTTCATGTTTATGTAAATTATGCAAATGTGCTTAAGGGTCTCCAATTCCCTACACCTACCCTACATGATTTATTACATGTAAGATAATTTAAGCAGGACGTTCATAGCCCATGAACTGTAATTATGGACTCTTGATTAATGAATAACGCAGTGCTCTTGTTTGTCACTCGTTTGTAATCGGTTTTGCCATTTCTGTTTAACTAACTCGTCATATGAAATTGTTAGTGGTGAATAACGTGTGAACCAGACTAATCAAATTATTTTCCTCCTCCTTTTTTGTTGTTCCTTCATAATAATATGTGGATGTTTAGTCAATTATGCTGACATTTACATCAGGAAACACTAGTCGACATCTCATAATTCGTTTAATGTAGATCATGTCTAGGATTTTCCGGCCAAATTCGCGTGTTTGTCATTCGAATTCATTTACTTTGCATTTAAGTTAGCGCAGATCGGCTTTGCCATGGCAATTATCATTCAATTTTCCAGTTTTTGTATTTAGTTTAGGATTTTGGTCGAAGGGTTTCATAGATCTGTCATTAAATTTAGAAACTGCTCAACTAGCATTCAAACTGATATTCACTTGTTGAAGCGTAATTTTTATTATTCAAATTAACACCTGTCATTCGTATTCGTAATATTTGTATTCAAGTTAGGAATGTTAGTGGGAATTATTGCAACAAACTTTTACAGTTTTTAAATAATGCACTTCAAATGCAAGATTTTCCATTGGGGTCTAAGCTGTTATTCCATGTATTTATTTTCAGGACAATGCAGATGGGTGTAGTCAGACATTGAGTAAAGAAGGGGCGAAATCAAGGGATATGGCATTTCTGCACGGACATGCTCACATACCCGGAAAAGGTGGGGGTACCCTCAATCGCCCCTTTTTACTACAGTCTCGAAATTTTACCAAAGTAATTCACACTGTCTCTTATGCCCAGCATACCCCTCTGTTTTCTTAAAGAGTTTCATAGTTTACTTGCCCGTCAGTAGTTCGATGGCTAAAGACATGGCTAAATAATGAATCATGATCAAATTGTTGACTCAAGTCCCTACCCCAGTCACAATATTGTACCCTTCTTCCATAAAGAAATTATGATGAAATTATGATAAATTTATGATGAAACATAAGACAAACAACTTCCTTACATGAACATTTACAAATATACTGAGCCCATCAGGTCCGTAGATGCAAGTTTTTTTGTTTTTTTTTGTTCTTCTTCTTAACAATCTGACTTAAATGCTGATGCATATCTGATAAATCTAATAAGTAAAAGTGTATAAATGAAAGAAAATGAAATATAATGAAATACACATGAAAAAACAATCTTGAAAGAAAAAGAATGAGCTATAAAAAGTGTGTAACAAACAAGAAATGTATATTGACCATCAATCTAAGTGCACAAAGTGCTAATTTGAATGCTACAAATGAATTAGAATGCTAAGAGTACACCGTCGCGTTGTCAGAAAATCGTGTTGCGCCAAATCGAATGACCAAATAGCAAAAGAAGCACATTGTTCATTACTTGTAATGAAACATACGTAGATTCTAACGAAAATTCCATCGATTTGAAAACTAGAAAAGGGAATATAAACCCGAGATATACCTGACTGCACTAAAACCGTCGAATTTGAACGCAAGACAAATTAATTTGAATGACAAACTCGCGAATTTAGCCGGGAAATCCTATATTATTTACTTTCATTATTTTAAGGCGACTTATATCTTTAATTTATTGTTTTGTTTCGGGAAGGGGAGATAAATTTATATTTTAACCTCCATACAATGGGAATATGAAATTCATTTCGAATTTCACTATTTTATTTTTCATCTTAATTTCATCTTCATCGGTGTACCTACACTACACCTTTAAATCTCCTTCATTCTGCACAGCTTATCTTATTATGTAATACTATCACTCTCAAGAAGATACATTTAACTAAAATTCGTTCAAAGGGTCATTGTAAAACCTGTTTCGAAGGAAACTGTCCTTATCAGGGAGCACGCTGATCCAAGTAATATACTACTATATGGTAGTGACCAGGACTGCCAATATTATACTCCAGAAAATATTGTATAGCAGTTTATTGACAAGGCACTGTGGGAAAACCTTATTCAGTATTTTACACTGTAACGCAAGAAGCCTAAATAATTGAAATAATTGAAACTTTCTTATATAACCTAACAAAATAACCTTCTCCGAAACATGGCTGAATAAAATTCCCTCCCTCATCTAATTTAGAACATTATACCATGATCCGACCAGATCGTGCAACAGAAAGCGGAGATAGGGTTGCCTTATATATTCATGACGGATTCAATTGTGAACCAACAGTGGATGTTTACAGTGAAGGAATTGAATAAATGTTTATCGAAAGGGCAAAAACATAGTGACCTGTGCGATATATGAAGCATACAAGAACTACCTCGAATCATTGTATGACAGTGTAGAAACATCCTTGAATATACTATCTCAAGAAAATAAGGGAGTATACTTGATAGGTGACTTTAATGTAGATACATTGCTTTTCCTACAACACAACGATGTTTCGACTGTTCTTAATTGATTTTCTTCCCATGCATTACATCCACTAATTAATAAACCAACTAGAATAAACGCATCTCCCGCTACTATCATCGGTTATAATTATGATAACCATGCTAATTTCTCACAGTTTTTTTTTTATAGTGAGCATCTTTTTGTAATAATCGGTTACAAAATTTACCATTTTTGTTGTTGAAAATCTAGAAAATCAAACCTGGGTGGGGGTGATATGGCGGGGTGGAACTTTTCTCTCCATATAATGGATAGTAGCATATTAACCATGTATCATGGACTTTATATAACTCTTGGACTGGCATTTGGTATTTTCACCATGATGCTGCAGTAGGAAAACCCGGTTTATTTCTTCATGAATTAAGTAGATTAGAAAACAGTATAAACCATTAATATTCCTAGTTTTCTGTGTTCCTTTTTTTCTTACAGTGAATATGTATCAACAAATTGAATTTATAAACTATCAACAGAAGCAACAATAGAAATGTCAAAGTTTTAAAGTTAGATTCATTGCTAGTGGTCGGCAAAGGTTGGAAGATAAATCGGCGACTGGTCGTGTATCATTTGTCGATCGGCTGCCGACACTTTTTACCAACCGCTTATCGCCCGGAAATAGTCGCCAAGCACTGAAGATCAGTGAACGTTCGGTCGCCAATCATCAGCCTTAGAACCACTACCCTTGTAAAATCAACAAAGACCTTTCCACGATCAGTTTGGTCGGTAAATTTATTTGGGGGAAAGAAGTACGCTGGTGTCAAACAGCGCGCCGTTTCGTATGTGCATTTGAACATTCTTGATTTCCTTGAAATTACCCTGCCCTTTTAGACGGCAATCGTCATTTTTTTTTAATTCTTCGTATTCTAAAAAACGATGTTATCTTTTAGGTTTAGAGAAAACGACGTTAAATGTCAGAGGGTTCATGAGGTTAATAAGGTTTATATTTATTTTCCATTTTACAATGGGGATTCGTGGTATTAAACATGGTATATGAATACACAAATAGTCACCAATGAGCCTGGGAACTGTCGCATATCCTTGTATATAGAATCAACTCATTCTTTCAACGGCAGTTTGGTCAGCAAAGACTTGCGATGCAGCAGCGTAAACTTCGAGAAGACCAAAATGACCCAAAAAACAATCGCCGACCACTGCCATCCTTTACAGACGGCCAAACATCTCTTTTATAAGGCTCCTATTTATTGTCCATTTAAAAATATACATTTCTTGCATATGGTTACACAAATACACATATATTCATACAAAAACAAATAGAAATTTGAATTGACAGAAAATAAAAAAAAGAAGTATCAAAAATATGTAATATAGTCATGCATCGTAAATGATATACATGTATACAAAGTAAGGTGTGTAAAGACGATGGATTTTACAGGTATCAATTATGTTTTGTACCATACAATTGTTAATAATATCATTATCATTAATTATTATAATCATTATTAGTAGTAGTAGTCTTGTAATTATCGTCATAACTAGAATCTACATTCAACATCAAGCTAATGTCACGTCCACTAATGATATATTTTTATTGAGGTTATCATTGCGCATAATTAAAAATTTGCATTGGTACTTGCTCTTTCCGATAATGTCTCCGACAATTACACTTCGTCTTTTTATACCTTTTCTTATAGTAATTACGGTCAATTGCCAAAGTAATTTATTCATCTCTAATCCAAGGCACCCCATTTCGTTTTCTTCTGACAGAAATAAAAGGTGCATGTTTATCACTGAATATAGTGAACATGAATTTGATATGAGACCACATTTTATCAACTTCAACATTTTCTTCATTAAAGTCAATCCAATTTTGATTTTTCAAGTCCTCTTGACATTCGCTTTCGTTAAAGTTCCGAAAGATCTAAATTTACATATTTTCGAATGAAGCACTGGGTCTTTGCCTTGTACGACTAGAATATTAAACCGAGGTCAGTACTAGAATATCAAACAGAGGTCACTAAAATCAATGGACATTGCACCGGACTCCAAGTAAGCAATAGAGTTCGACGTAAGTATTGAATCAATGGTTGTACTACTATGAGGTGTAACTCGTGTAGGCTCGTTTATTAACTGATTAAGCTGACGAAAAATACCAAATATATCCTTAATGTGTGTAGACAAAGTGTTATCATTTCTCATATTACAGTTGAAATCACCCAGCAAAACGATATTATTTGACAATTATATTACTTTCTCAATATTCCCTTCAAGTGTGGTAAAAATATACCTAGGCAGGTAGGTTTCCTGTATAAATACCAACACAAATCAAACTACTACTTGTCCTTTTGATTTCTGGCCAAATGAGTTCATGAGTTCATTGTTTCAAGATCTGCTTAACTAACAGATTTATAATGTGTGTTTATTATTACTTTTGGTTAATAATGTTTAGTCAGACAATAGTGTGCTTAGAGACACCCGTATTTATAAGCGCGTAATAAATGTTGTGTATTATTATTGCTATTAAGAAGTTAGATTTCTCATTAAAGTAACCTCGTACTCCACCACCACCAATGGCATCCCTGCCATTTCTTTCAATTCTGTAAACATCGATATGAATTATATGATTAAAAAAGTCCTCATTCAACCATGTTTTGGAAATTGTAAGAAATTGTGTTACATCTGTAAATTTATTTCTTAAACTTCTGATGTGCTAATTTAATGCCCTTTTTCTTTGGAAAATCACAATATATATTGTATCTATTATCTTCAATCGAAGTAGAATCTTGTGTAATATTCGGAAGATGAGAACATCCAAGACGAGTTTCTACTGGAAAGATATCTTCTCGTTCCCAAAAGGGAAACTGTTTCAGAGTACATACTATAACAGCACATTGCCAATTTTCAAGAGATTCATTCATATCATCTGATACCGCTTTCAAACTGCTTCTATCGGAGTCACACCGATGAAAATACCGATTGAATTGTCCTTATGTAAACAAAGGTGAAACCGCCGTTTTCTCCCTGTCGCTTTCTAATTGCCGGTGAAATTCACTCGCTGTGGCGAGCACTTGCCGGAAGTGAAGAATTATTGCGTAAGCCCGCGTTCCATAGAGCTAGCATGCAGCATGTTCAACCATAAGTCAACAAACACAGCTTGTTACGATAAAGCGCGCGTATACTGCGACCTTTGACCATTTTAATAGCTGTTTTAATCGCCCTTTTCTCCCGAACGCTTTCAAACTGGCTGTTTCATCGGTGTCACACCGATAGATTGAGAATTTCTCCTGCTCTTGAGCAGGAGAATTTAATCGCCTATTTCTCTTCTTTTCATCGGCTATTTAATCGCCTTTTTCTCCTCTGTTGCTTTCTAACTGGCCGTTTCATCGGATGCGTCCGGATGCATCAGATGAAAATCAGTGCAGTTAGAAAAGGGTATAGTATTTGCATTTAGGAATTTCTTCCTACTATATGTGCCCATTTTGTACAAGAAGTACATAAAAGGGCCTTATGGTTTTTCCTTACTGCTTTATTACATTTACTGCATGGATATTTAACCATTAAAACGAGTCGGAACAAATTCATTTTTGATTGAAAAATAAATATCAAATTGTTGTTAATTAAGCCCTCAAAGTCTCTGATTACATTACTCACTGTCTTCCCACTAGTGGCAGGAAGGAGTGCAGACATGTACATCTGGGGTCCACGTCTTGAGAACTTTGCTATGTTTCCTCGTTTCATAAAGTAAACGCTGGTTGTGTTTGGCGAGATCTCCATGGATCGATATGCCAGTGTCTTTCATCTTGCCTCGTTGTAGTAACACCGATTTCCTAGCTATGTACGAAACAAACTCGAGAATTCGTCGCTGTTTTCACGAAGTGACGGTAGTGAAAAAAAAAATTGCATTCACTTTGCGTTACGATTTTTCCTCACTACCGTCACTCTTCGTGAAAACAAGGACGAATTATTGGACGAGATCGTTTTTTGTGCATTTTCTTGTCGTTGTCATGACTACTGGGTTTCGCGTTCCCGGTATCGCGGGAGGTTTCTTGGTCACGGACCGGTGGTTGGTCTTTGATTAGGGCTCCTACTCAGTAACTCAAACTACCAAGCTTTCTATCCTAAATGGTTTATCACAATAGCAACTTGTATATGCATCGTAAATAACAGTTCACTGCTTTAGTTTAAGTTCAAGTCCAAAAGTTCTTTCAGTTCATCCTTATTTCTGTTTAAATGTGGAATCTAGTCTGAAGAACTTCAAGTGGTGATGAACACCGAAGTCAACTCCTTGATCGTGTAATGTGGTCGAAAATCTTCGAAGTTCGGCCGGACTATTGTACACTCGACACCTCGGGTATTGGAGTGCACATGGTAATAACGTCGACTTTACATCAAAGTATACTTCATATAACACCGTGGTTACGCGGTTAGCATCGAAGTCTACGCCATGGTTAACGCCAAGTGACCTTCAAGTGACCAATATTAATTCTAACAAGGGTTCCTCCCGTATAAGGAATTTCAATCTACACCCAAGCTACTAAGAAAACTATTTGAATCACCCTTATATTAAAAGAGATTAGTATTCGAAACATGCTGGAAGCCTTATACGGTGCTGGACAAAAAGAAGGAAACAAAGAATTGGGAATATGCAAATAAGCTAACTGCATTACGAATCTTTGGACAAAAGCAAAGACATGACTAGACATTATTTCGGTCAACGTTTATGAAACAAAGTTTGAAATAAGGATGACTTGTAATAATTATATCCAATGACTTGTCCTATTTGTAATTTGTTCTGCCCATAGACAACAATTTGCAATGTGTGTAGGAATAGCCATTGAAAACAAACTCACATGGGAAAAACACATTGAATCAATTTCTGAGAAGATTCTCTGATTAATATCCCAAACATGGACTGGGATAAAACTTTCTTAGTTCCTGTCAGGTCATATTTATCTACACGGATCCGTTATTTTCAGTTTAACATAATACATAGTATAATTGGCGTTAAGAAATATCTTAAATTATTAAATATTTCGCAGTCAGACTTATGTTCATTTTGTTATAGCTCCGAGGAATCTATAAAACATTTATCATGGGATTGCCCACTCATAAGGTTAATTGCAGATGTTCAACATTTCATTTTAGAGGATAAAGTTACTTTGAATAAAATTAATTTCTGACCACTTGCATATTCATCAAAAGACACTCTTGCTTAGTTTCATGCTAATTCTATATTGATATGGATAGGTTATATCTACCTAACACATTAACGTTCAGTTACTAAATAGTGATGATTTAGTGGGTATAATACACCCCTAGTGAGGACAAATAACATGTTTGTTGCTTACCAACCCATACAATTTGAAATTGATTTAGCATGGAAGTAAGCTTGCGGGTTTCTATATATGATAATACTGGGTAAGATTTACATGTTTAATTTGTCTGCAAAATGTGTGAAATTGTATGCAAAGGAATGAATTTGAATTCACGGAAGACGCTATTACGTAATAGCGAATCGTCTCGCTTTAAATTGAATGAACATTTTACGAAAAAGATACACGTTTTAATTCGAATGAAAATAAAATGGTTTTGAATGATCGTTTAAATGCTAAAAAACTAATTTGAACGAAAAATAACAGCTGCGGTGATACAACTGGCGAAAGTGAATGAACATAAAAACATTTTTGTGACCATCTTACGAAATTGACCGAGAAATCCTATATTTTGTAACAGATAAATTACATATTTTTATCAAGGTACTTCACGAATATGGCTACATTACGAGGAAAAAGGTCTATTGTCTCTGCCACATCCATTAAATGGCATAACATCACATATTATACTGATCATCATAAGTATGACTAACTGTTTAGATACCTCGGCCTAACAGGTAAAAAAAACCACAAGTTAAATGTCAAAAGTCAGTCGTTATATATTTCTTGTATCCTTCTTTGAAAATAGTGACTAATCCTAAATTGGAATTTGTGTATTCATTTGCCCTTTTCACATTGCTCCTTCTTAAAAATACGTATAAATTAAGCTGTTTAGCTGTAAAGCTGATCATATTTAAATATTGAACTGTTTGAGGAGAGATCGACAGGAAAATAGCAAGTATAATTGTCTGTTTGCGGCTTGGAATATAAAGATTGGAACATGCAACAAGTAAACTGTAAGTTAATTTTGAAAAAATCTTATATATTTGCATATTGCCATCATCAGTGTGTGATTCGGTTTAACTGTCTTGACTATTTCGCTTCAAGATTTCCGGTATATACTAGATATTATGTATTTGAAAATGTTTCATTCAAGGAAAGTATTATAACGAGTGAATCTTTTCAGATAAAACTCTATTTAATAAACACAAGGGACTTGGNTTTTGATTTTCTAAGAAGACAACCGTATGATGTTTGCTTGAAGAAACACATATTTGTAAAGACTCTGAGGGGATATGGTCAGCGGAAAAGGTAAATCAGGTCATATTTATTCACGGGAAATCCGACAGTGCCGGAGTGTGAATATAAATCAAGCCAAATTCACATTTATTTTACAGGTGCATTCTACTCACCGACCAAATATGGGTCGTTTTTTGTTGCTTGTCCTTTACAGTTGCAATTGTCTATGGTCCAAACACAGATCAGATAGTGAAGATGTATTTAGAAATTTCATAATTTTGTAATAGAATATGAGGAAGAGCCTAATATTTTTTTTTTTGGGGGGGGCGACCTAAATACAGTACAAGATCCAAAGATTGCCAGATACCCCAATCATGTACAATACCATCCAAAATGATTATCTGAAATTGATTTGTTTCAAAAAGACTTTGATTTAATTGACATTTGGCGTATACAAAACCCATCAAAGTTACAGTTTACATGGCGGCCAACGGTGGCCAGAAATCATGAGAATTTGCTATTTTCTTATATCGAATAATTTGAGAAAGTATGTTTAACATTGTAACATAAACTTTGGTCATCGTAGTGACCACTCTGCTATAAGTTTGGTAGTGAAAAATATTTTTTTTCAAGAGAGGACCTGGTTTCTGTAAGCTAGATACATCTCTACTCTTTCATGAAGTAGAAAAAGAAGAAATAAGGAATTTAATTTGTTTTAAAGTTATTGAACTATGAATACATGTACTTTATGGGAGTTTGTTGAATACAGAATAAATCAGAAATGCATTTTCATTTCCTCTAGGCTAAGAAATAAATAAATAATAAAAATACATTCCTTGGAGAAAAAACATTAAGAAGCTACGCTATGCTTTTGATATAGATCCAAATGATAACTTCGTAAATGATTTGATGTTACGTAATCAAAGAAAACTATGCCAAATGCAAGAAGATTTTGTTCGAGGAATTATGATTAAAAATCGTGCCACATGGATTGCTGAAGGGCAAAAGAACTCGAGGTACTTTTTGAATTGAGAAAAACAAATTTACGAGAATAAACACAATCAGAAGGTCGAAGAAGATGCCACATTCATAGTTGAACCATCTTAAATCGTGCATCAGGAAAACTTGTTTTTTTAGAAACTATATGAAAACGATAAGACTTGATTTATTAAATGTGCTGGAATGGCACCATTAGACAATGAATCTGCTTTTCTTTGCGAAGGGTTCATAACTGAAAAATAATGATATAAAGCAGTCAAAGATTTAACATTAGATAACACACCTGGCACAGATGGGCTACTTGCTAATTTCTGCAAAGAATTTTCAGTTGATATAAATTATTAGAAAAAGATTCTTTGTAGACTGTTCAACTCGTGCTATCAACAAGGAAAATCCGCTTGTCGATGAGTAAGAGAGTGGATACACTTCTCCCCCGAAGACAAAAATACCTCGAGTTAAACAAATAGTAAGAGAGTGGATACACTTCTCCCCCGAAGATAAAAATACCTCGAGTTAAACAAATGGCGATCGACCACTCCTAAACACGGACTAGACAGCGGACTAAAAAGGGTTCTTCGATTATTTATAGATGGAGACCAAACTGTTTTTTTTTTTAAGTCGATATATTGGTAAATACATACATACATACAGAGATATGATACATCATTGAAGGCAAAATTGTTTGAACGTCTTAGCTTTATCCATTGATTTCGAAAAGGCGTTCGATGCCATTAAATGGAATTTCTTGTTTATGAGCATGCAGAAATTTGGTTTTAAAAAAATATTTCAAGGGATTCACTGCTCTACAAAAAGTGGCATTGTTACACAAAGCCACCAGTCAAGATTAAGAACATTTTAGCTCAAATTCCTGTATCGAAGGATTTCTGCTAATAAAAATGTGTACCGTATTGGTATAAAAGTACACTAATATGCATTTTTTTGTCAAACAAGTATGCAAACGTAAATGTATTTGTTCTATACGTTTCCTGTTCTAAAACAAATTCTGGAAAGGTATCAGTGATTGGCTCCGTAAAATTAAAATATCTAGTTTTCCATTTTCACTCTCAGACATATCTTTTAGAGTCGAGATTAGTAACAAAATAATTAACACTTGTGTAATGTATAGTAAACCCTTTCGAAATAAATGCATAGAAAATAATTGAAGACAAATTAAGGTGAAAACTATTTATTTAGAAACAAGTGGAAAGGGATAATGCAACAAGACAAGGAAAAATGCTGAAACATTTGATGATATGGCCAACAAAACAAAATGTAATATGATTATCACTGGTATGTTCGCAATTTGTCTATACGCTAAATTGTATAACGTACCACTCATTACTATGTTTTTATTTACATTGATGTAAATGTTCTTCACCAACTGCTCTTTTATGTACTCTGATCTGAAGCAATAAACTTAAAATTATTATCTAAAAAACTGTCTAGAAATGAATCAAGGACAACATCAATATCCTTTTGAATATCCCATGACATGAATATGTTCCAATATAACATGTAAGTGCTTTATCATTTAGTTAGTTTTATTATAAAATTTGAATTTAATAAACGTAGTATTCATTCCTTACAGTCAATTCCAATTGTTGTTCTTACCCAACGTAGGTTGGGGAATAGGGTTAGGTTGATTTTTTTCGAAATCCTTGGTAATCCTTTTAAGAAAATTCATTGTTACCGAGGACAATCAAATTAAGAGCAATAAATACTTCTTTTTTTTTAATAGGGGTTTCCATCTATGCCGTTTTCTTAGAGATGTTTTCATCCCTCGTTGATACATTTTATGATACCATTATATTTTCCCCCTTCTGTTTTAGGCATCCTTAATTTGCTGGTAATGATCCTAGTTGCCATGGGAATCAAAGTATCATGTCATCCAACAAGAAAACTACTCAGTGCGTCGTCACAGGCTTGCCCCCCTCCAGTGGCCTACGAGTTAAGTCGTGATGTACAAAATATCATCGGCTTGACTAATATTCTTTTGGTAATTCTTCTTCTTCTACCTCTTCTTATCTTTAGTATTGTTAATATTATTAATACTGTTGAACGAACTAAAAGGGGCGAAATATATTTACAAAATGGTTGCCTCAAATAGAAAGACAGCTTAGAAATAAATGAATAAATCAATCAAGCCTTTACGTGTTCAATATAGCAAGCGTGGTGAGGCCTGTCGCATGCGTTGTGTTTTAATGTGTCTTTACCCTGATTCATATACAGTGAAATAGAATTAGTCCCTCGGATAGAACGTTAAATGGAGGCCCCGTTTTAATAGATGCACATGCACAACCCCAATCAGTTATTCCGGGAGGAGAGACCCGAGTGTCACAATAATAGTTCGCTTTTCCCCTACCTATATAGCATTGGGGACGCCAAATAGGTAATAAGAAATATATGTTTTAAATTTAACGATATTATGTTTACACCTATGTTAACATTGCATGTATAACACCAATGGAATGTAACATTTCTTGATTTAATACTGACAATGAATTTTGAATTTTGAATGTTGAGATCATATTTTGTTGTGTTTCTTTTTACACAGAGTAACTGGACTTGTTCTGTAGGTAGTAGTCTTATTTCAGACTATGGCATTTCCCCAACGCCATTCGTACTACCAGCCATAAGTGCAAGTGACTCGGTAAGTGTCTATTTTAAAAATGTTGAAAGATAACCAAATCTGAAATTGATTTAAACCCACCCCNCCCCAAGAAAAAAAAAGGAGTAGTTCAATCACACCTCTTGATGTTCTATTTTTATTAGAAGTTCGCTGATCGAAACAAAGGCCGCAAGCGTTTTCATTGTAAATAAGAAACATATGGAAACGTTTGCTTGGATTTGTACCTTTAAAGAAGTTTACCACAAACTAACTCCTACACAGTGTTGAGTGCCATCGAGCCACTGGCTTCATCAGGCAGGGAGTTCCATTATGTCAATGGGTCATTCCGAAAACTGTTTACAATGTACAACCTTGGTACTTGGTAGTATTCCTCGAAAAGACGCCGTAACGGTGTTTAAACTGGAGGTGTGTCGTCATGTGCGGCCACCAACTTAAGGTGCTGGTTTTAAGTTAAACTAATAGAAACAAGCACAATACCAGAATAAAGCTAACGATTAGTATTTTCATTTGCCGCGTATCCCGAAGCCGTCTAACCACAATATAGACCAGTTCGTAGTTAACACTTGGAACAGATGACCCCAAATATCCACAGATCTTTTAAACATAGATACATCCCACTTTGTGCCTTTTGGAATAATCATAGCTAAAGTCATGGAGGTGATTCTTTGTTTGCCATCTGGAAAGGATCAGTCCCACCTGTGTTCAACAGAATGCATCACATGTACAGGTGCATGCATGAATAATGATTACATACATTTCATGAGCATGTATCCAGTATTAGTCTCAGTGGGTTTTACAATTTTATACAAGTGTCCATTATCTGCGCATGCGCGGATCAATCCGCGCATGCGCAAATTGTATCTACAAACAGGTATATATTGATTGAGGGAAGGCTTGCGAGACTGGCCTAAAAACCGCTTTTTTGCTTTTCTCCAACACAAAAAGAGACGACATTGTGTTGGATTACTGTTTTTTCCGACAAAAGTACAGAAAAGTGTCATATTATTTGTTACACTATACTTTTTTTAAAGGTTATTCATGTGACTCCTTGGCACCCCTAAGCTGGAGGGAAACGCAATTTTTAAAAAACTTCACTTTCAATGCAAACAGGCTCATTCGTTCTTTTTACGCAATTCAGATATGAAAAAAAAAACGGCTAAACAATTTTGTATACATCTTTGCATTTATTTGTAATAAGAATTCCTACTCATTTCGCCAGAGGTTCGTGTTCTATTATGGATGAGGGGTGATATTCTACGTTTTGTTACTTGGTTTTAATATACCCCTTCATGCAACTTGGAGAAAGCTTGCCCGTACTATGAACCTACTAATTAAGAACTTAATCTTCCAGCCTTAATAGGAATAGAAAAGTATTACTTTCCGAATGGTCTTTGGTGGTTAACTATTGTTTCTAATTGTCTTATTTTTGTGTGATCCTCTTCATAGGTGAGCTCCCTTGATAAGTTGAATAAAACTTTAGTTCATATACAATACTATCAATCGGTCCTGCGCCTTGTTAAAAGCAGTTCTAATTTGGAAGAAGTCAGAAGGCAAAACTACACTACACTAGAAAGCAGATTCAGTCAGATGTCACACAAAGTTCATTCAACACTAAGCTCTTGCGAGGTGAGTTACAATTCAACTAATAATGGATAACAAGTACAGGAAGCGACATTTGCTGGCATTAGCAGTGACAGACATTTAACATGGAATTCACATTACAAATCTGTTAATTACTGTATATGGAGAAAGTTCGGTATCCTCTTTAAATTAGGGCACTATGTACCTAAATATATATTGATACTGTTGTATAAGGCTCTAAGGCAGCCATATATTACATATGGCATCGAGGTTTGGGGTAGAACTTAATATATAAATCTTATATGTATATCTTATACTCAAGAGATTGCTGCAATTGCTACAACTTTCAAGCCACATCGTACCCATACTATTGCACCGTTTCATGACCCCCAATTGCTAAATGTTTTCAAATTACACAAATTATCTATATGTACTTTTGTGTTTGATTTCATAAATGAACGATTACCTCATTCCTTAAAACATTATTGCAGTATGATGCAACATGAAAATTTCGTCTTCCTTTATTCAAAACAGAACAAGGAAATGTTCTGTTTCGTTTCTTGGGAGTAATTTGGGAATATGCTACCTACAGATCTAAGAATAGAGATATCAAAAACCTCCTTTCGCAAAATCACAAATTATAACGTTTGAATTATAGCAACCAGTCTGATTGTTTGGACTGCAATATTATACACAAATCTTATTTATAGGGATTGGAAACCCATCCTTATTTAACTTATTTTAGGTTTTAGATAATGAGAGTCAGGCTCGACTAGTACATGTGCTATTTCTGACTCTTTATTTGTAGTAACATTTTCACGGTTTTCTTGGTTACAGTGTAATCTTCCTGCCTCTGGAGCCATGGTAACGGTTACATACGAACAAGGATCCGATCAAAATGGGAGGGGCTGTTCCGTCCTAAACAACATCAAAGAGTCGATGGTTTGGCTTCAATCTTTTGTTGTCACCACTGACAGTGTTGACAGAATAGCTACATCCATTTGCTCATAGCATCTACGGAAAATCCAACATTAATAGATAATTGCTCTAAAAAAAAGTAGAAAATGAGAAAAGCAACCTTTGCTAACGTTTTGAAGAAATAATAAGATATCAAAGTTATGAATCTTCAAAAGGTATAATCACTACAGGTATGGATACTGTAATTTAGCTGAGTCGGTCATGTCGCAGCGATGTGGTGTCAAACAATTTTCCTGTTAGCTTCCACACAAAACGATACAAGTATTTTCCAAAATTAATGAATCGGGATGCCTTTTTTTTTTTTTTAAAGATTTCTCTCAAATTCTGGACATTCTGTAATTGTCTCTCATTTTCCTGCTTCCTTTTAGACCTTAGAGCTGGGCTTGCACTTGAGTATTCGTACTTTGTGTGTTCCAAATGCAGTGTACATTTATTTCTTTTTCAAAGTCAATATCAATCTTTATTGTACAATATATTTGCCTCGAGTGTTTAACACTCATTTTGAACCAATTCATCATAGTATCTAAAAAACAGTTTCTTTTCAATGAATTGAAAGATAGAAATAGTCTAGACAGATATGTGGATGGAAGTGCGTTAGGCCGTAAACACTTCTGGGAAATATAAACATACCGAGTTTATTATCTATATATTTCTTTGCTTTAATCACTAGGTAAATAACAACAGAATGATTCATATTCAGATAAGAGGCATCAGCCCCCTCCTCCTACTCCTCCTCCTCCTCATCTTCTCCTCTTGCAATTATTTGCATAAGCCCGATGTAGATTTAACGTAATTGATGAGTGCCATACTGAAGCAAAAAACTAATCCGATTGTGGGGGTTTGGGAGTTTGGGGGTAACGGAACGATTTGTAGTCCTAAATAATCTGTCCTGACAACCAAATGAGAACAAAACAAAACAAAAAACAGAATTTAGCTTAAAAACTTTCAAACCGACTTTCCGGAGGAAGGAAGTAATCGTAAAGCCCCAACCGGAAGCAATACACTTTGTCACTAACCCTGAAACCACTCGAGCCCGAAACCCACAGTACAATTCAAACAAGATTTCTTTCATATGGAATTGTTCGGTCTGATTAAACACAAATACATATTTCGGAAGGAAAATACAGCTGTAGGGGCAGTTTGCTAAGCAAGAATTAATCAGAAAGAATTGAAGTATTATACTTGTCTTTGCAATTGGAAAGTTGAACTAGAAATCATTTAAAGCTTGTGTGTTTATGAAGAACCAACAAAGTAACTTAATTGCAATTCTAACTAATTAGCATGCAGTCGGCAATTTCAACTGAAACAAAATATTACAAAGGGGAGGGGGTGTTGTAGCTTTGATTTGACAAACATAGTTTATGAGAGATGTTTCTTCTATTTCATATACAGGTGTATATCTATTTATTTGGTTATGCTTGTTCAGGATTTTGTAGACTTTTAACGCTTCAGAAAAATGTTTCATTTTCCTGCCTTTCTTGTCAAAGAAAGTATTATCATACATAATTTTACATTTCTTACATTTGTGGTAGAGAATTATTCATGTGCCATAATGTCATGTTGTACTATTTCCATAACATGTTTATGGATGATGATGTCAATTACGATTGTATCTATAATATCTAAATCTACATTTCCATCGAAAAATGTATCTTATTCACTGCCATTTCATTTATTGATGCAATGTATTGTACATCTCAGATATTTATTGTTAATGTTTACAGATGTCATTTTTTAAAATAAATGCTATTTATTTATTATTTATAAATACTTATTTTTCATATTAAAGACACGTATGGCGAGGAGTGTTATTTCCTGCAATAATTACATGTTGTATTATTTCCATAACATGTTTATGGATGATGATGTCAATTACGATTGTATCTATAATATTTAAATCTACATTCCCATCGAAAAATGTATCTTATTCACTGCCATTTCATTTATTGATGCAATGTATTGTACATCTCAGATATTGATTGTTAATATTTACAGATGTCATTTTTTTAAATAAATGCTATTTATTTATTGTTTATAAATACTTATTTTTCATATTAAAGACACGTATGGCGAGGAGTGTTATTTCCTGCAATAATTACATGTTGTACTATTTCCATAACATGTTTATGGATGATGATGCCAATTACGATTGTATCTATAATATTTAAATCTATATTTCCATCTAAAAATGTATCTTATTCACTGCTATTTCATTTATTGATGCAATGTATTGTTCATCTCAGATATTGATTGTTAATATTTACAGATGCCATTTTTTTTAAATAAATGCTATTTATTTATTATTTATAAATACTTATTTTTCATATTAAAGACACGTATGGCGAGGAGTGTTATTTACTGCAATTTGTATGTGAAGTTTGTGACGTGGATTTTTGTTTACATGTATGCATCTATATGAGATGTCAAAACAAATAATGTGTATAATTGTGTACCTATTTATTATTCTTCAAAATTATTGATGAATATAGATTTTTTATAACATATACATATGTCTTCTCTTTTCCTCATTTTAGAATAATCATAATAATAACAACAATAACAATATATAATAATAAGTTCTTCTATAGCGCTAATGTTTGTCAGATTTGACACTCCTGGCGACCTAAGCCTGGCAGCCATTGTTGTGTTCTAGCACTTTAATGAGTTAATTCCTGCCATGTACCCATTTACTGGGTGGAGTGCCGCAAATGCAGATTATATCTTGCGAAGTACATCAGTTTCGCGCAGGACTTGAACCACAAACCATAAACCATATGATCAACACTGCCGTGACTTATTCATTACAATTTCCATTTATAAATCGTTTTATAGGGTTCTCGGACAATTACCCCCTGGGCAATCACCCCCAGCCAATTCACCAGCGGGACAATACCCCCCTCCCCCCGGAAAATTGTTAGCGTTAGACATGTTAATGAGCATTGGTATACTATCCTTGACGTTCAAAACCCGAGTTCGCAAAACGATTTACTACCACGGCAATGTTTTCGGTCTTTCCTGGCACATTCCCTCTTTCTTCTCATCCACTTGTTTTCCGTTTACTGTATCTCTGTCTCTGTCTGTCTCAATTTTCCTTCTTACGCTCCTCGTTATTTTTTTTTTCTACCGCAAGTCTCTTTCTGAACATTCGCTTTCTTTCTCTTCTGTCTACCCCCGCCTCTCTCTATCTCCCCCTCTCTTCCCAGCCCCGTTCCGCCTCCCTCTCTCTTTCCTCAACCTAGCTCCTTTCTCTTTTCTTACCTTCTTTCTTGTTCTCTTTTTCCGTCCTCTCTACACATCTAGTTCCGTTTTGAGAAAGAATTTCTACTTGAAAGGGAAATGTGCTACCGCTCTCCTTCTCATATTCCTACAACAAAAAACAAAAAACATAGACCCACAATACTCATAAAATATATATTTACACTCTTATTTATATACAACATATGAGAATTCCCGGCGTGTGATTGTTCAAAAATGCAGACATGAAAGTCGCTACTGATTGCTGAGTAGTATAGAGTACATAAGCCGTGACGTCATAAAACTCTATTTTTAGAATTTCTCGATTTTGTCTTCATTTTCCAAAAGAGCATACAAAATTATGTCCAACTGTCGAAAATCCATTGAATATCTTAAGTATTGGCTGAGATATGACCATCTGAATAAATATATGTCCCATAGGAACTCAGTGTTATATGCTCTGGCTCCTAATATAACACTGAGTTCCTGTATATATGTAGAAATATGCATGCAGCATATTTCTACTTGCCAATAGTGCATGAAGTTAAATGGAAATGTGCAGTGAGATGTGTAAATTACCTACGACTCTAAAAGTAAATTCACTTTGATGGCATATTTTGTTAAAATATTTCTTTTTACCAATTGGCACTTGGTATGCGGTATATAAAACAAATATTGACTGCTTAATTTTTGGGTCATGGTTAAAACTATAACTCCTCTGTGATCTTGAGAGCGCACTTTACCCTATACTTCTTCTTGGGGCACAGTACAATTTTGAGATCACCCTGGGTAATAGTCTAACTATGCCCCTCAAAGCTGCCAATATATGTATGATACAAATGTTAAAATTAAACTGTGACACACACACACACACACAAAAGCTGGTGTTGAAGTCTTTGAACTGTTTTTCTTCATATTTTAATAAATATACACAAATATATTAATCTTAACAACAATAATAATATTTATAAATGTAATGCTTCCTGGGAGAAATTTCAATTATCTAAACATTTCAGTGGCTTACACCCAGTAAATAAGATTGATTGATCGATCTGTATTGAAAAACAAGTCAGAAAAAATCTTGGAACCAGCGGGACTTGAATGAATATTAATGAGTTAGAATGAATTAGGAGAGCTTGGTTATTTGTTTCTAGTTCATTGTGACTGTGCCATGGACCAGTGATGGCCTGGTGGTAGAGTCGCTGCCCGTCAAGCAGTAGTTGGCAGGTTCAAGTCCCGCTGGTTCTAAGATTTTTTCTGACTTGTTTTTTCAATCATACAGATCAATCAATCGATCTTATTTACTGGGTGTAAGCCACAAAAATGTTTGAATAATAATATTGTTTACCTAGAGAACCCTCATCTGCTTCAATGTTGTGCTTCCTGGGGACCCTTGCAATTGTCCTTACCGAGCCATTGCCAGGTTCCAATTTACACCTGGGTGGAAAGTGGCAAACGTGGATTAATGTCTTTCCAAAGGACGTTGGTGCTGGTGAAAGATTCAAACCTCAACCCTTAGATTTAGAGTCAAGTGAATGGACCACTGTACAGTGCAACACCCCAACTGAGATGAAAGATTAACACAAATTTGATGAATGACATTTGAGTAAACATGCCGGTAATTAAAAAGTGCAGCATTCCCAAATTAAATTTGATATGGAAGGGCTGCTAACTATCAATTGGATGGAAAGGACTGCTTTTTAAATACTCTCACAAATTAAAAAGACTAGAAATTGTTAACCTCAGTCAACTTTTGTTGAAGTTTGCGACTTTCAAATCAAGTACTCTGATCAGGTACATAGATAAAGTGAAATTTGAGTACCGGTAAACATGCCGCTAATTAAAAAAGTGCAGCATTCCCTAATTAAATTTGATATGGAAGGGCTGCTAACTAGCAATGGATGGAAAGGACTGCTAACTAGCAATGGATGGAAAGGACTGCTTTTTAAATACTCTCACAAATTAAAAAGACTAGAAATTGTTTATAACCTCAGTCAACTTTTGTTGAAGTTTGCGACTTTCAAATCAAGTACTCTGATCAAGTACATAGATCACCGTTTACAATATGATCAATAAGCTAGTAACATTCACAAAGCAATACTATAAAATTACTCAAAACCTCCTTTAAAAACAGGGTAACATTTTTTTGTGGTGCATCTACTCAGTAGCTAACCATCTCTTCTTGTGAATGACCCTGTCATCTGCTGGAAATCATAGTGGGACACAGCACCTGGGAAATTGGCGGTATCCTTGTAAATGACATTGTCACCTCTTGGAACCTTTGACGGTGCATCTACTCAGTAGCTAAACATACATTCTTGTGAATGACCTTGTCATCTGCTGGAAATCAGAGTGGGACACATCACCTGGAAATCGATGGTGACCTTGTGAATGACCTCATCACTGCTTTGAACCTTTGGTGGTGCATCTACTCCATAGCTAAACATGCGTCCTTGTGAATGTCCCTGTCATCTGCCAAAAATCAGAGTGGGACACATCACCTGGAAATGGACGGTATCCTTGGGAATAACCTCGTCATCACATTGAACCTTTGGTGGTGCATCTACTCCATGCGTCCTTGTGAATGACCTTGTCATCTGATGGAACCTTGTATTGGATGTCTACACAATGGTTGTATATGTTCTTCAAAAAGCTCTTTTAGATTCACAGTATCAAAAGTCTTTTTCAATGATTGGATGCTCCCTAGCTCAGCCACTTCAAAGGATGAAAACCTGTGGACATGAAAATGTACACTTGGTTACAACAAAAAATATATCTTGGATACAGATGAGCAGTAACTCAAACTCGATAGCCCATACTGTCTTTCTGGAGCCTTTGGTTAATTCCTTTCTATCTAGCTCTAAACAGAAACACACAATGTTGATTCTGGGGTTATTATGTCTTTAATGGTAATTAAGATTCTAAAAGAATTTTAAAAAGGTTCTGAATAGCCAATAGACTTTGAGAAGATTATTACAAAATGAAAAGCGCACAGTATTTGAGTAATGTCCCAATAAATGTGAGTACATTGGTTACAACAATAATAAAAAAAAAAAATTAAATACTAGTTCCCCATAGGTACTGTATGTATGTACATGTATTTGTTAGCATTTCTTAGTAAACCTGCCTTCCAAAAAGCTATAGTTTGTTAACATTGTAATTGCTATTTACTGCACGATGAATCATCCAACATTTATTTTAGAGAACGAATAAACACTAACCAGGTAGTTTTTCAAAACAGAACAAATAACAACATTAATGTAATGACCAAACTATTTCCTTTATCAAATAAATAAAGCAGAGAAAACAACATTGCTACTAAGTAATCAAATAATTACCATTGGTAAAGGTGATTGGACAAACTATCACTTCCGAGGCAATCTAGATGTAGCTATCTTTCCGAAGCGAGGCTGAGGAAAAATAGCGTGTACATTCAGATCGCCGTGGTAGTGATAGTTTGCCATCGCCTGAAACCAAAAGGTGATTATTTGCTTATTTTGCTTCATATTCCACATCAGAAATATTTCACTTCTTCCATCATTTTAGAGCAACAAGTTATCAATTAACAGTTAGCAAACGGTGTACGATACATTCAGTGCATGCAGTATGGTGGTGTGACCATAGTTCGCGCTCGACCAAAGTTTGCGTACTAATACTAAAAGCGCTTAAAGAAGAGAGCAATACGCAACGTAAACAATTAAAGTGCATTTCACTGTGTAGATAGTACTACTATCTACTAAGTGCAACGCAGTTTCACTGAATATAATATCTACACTGTGTAACAAACTTTTTTCTCCCATCAATGATGGGAGAACTATATTTCATCACGTGATTTACTTTTGACCAATCGTAGAGAAAGATTCTTAGTATTTGAAATATGATACAACATATGTACATGTACATCAACAGAAAAAAACAAACAATACACCATCCCGAATAGCCAATATTCACTAAGTTTTTAATCAATTTGGAGAAAGTTTGGCTCTCTGACTGGGGTACAACTGGTTTAAACAAATTTTTATTAAATTAAAATCTACACAAACCTGCTTTTTTCTTCATCGGCTGGCCTTTCACTTAAAACGCTCATCATTTTCTCCTTGCAACCCTTGCCATTAGAATCCACATCTACCTTCTGAGTTTTCAGTCGAAGAATAAAGTCCTACCAAAAAGCAAAAACAGAAAAAACAGAGATAGAGTAAGAAACACTTTTAACAAAATGGAAAATGAATCATAATGAAGTGAGAGCTGCAAAATTAGAGACTTTTTTTGAAAAAAATGCAAACTGATACCGACAGCCCCTCTTCAGTTTTCCTACACAGAAATATACGCGAGGTTCTGCAAAATTCTGAATTTCAATTTATTGGTGATGCCCCTACTAGCTATTTACACACAGGAGTGACAGTTTTAAAGATAAGGTTGAGTTCTGGGAAGAGGTACAGTAACAACTAATTTGTGAGCGTTATCATTGTTATTATGCAAGGGTGGAAGAACATCAGATTAAAGATGTTCCTTGAAAAGCATGGCTCTTCAAATGCCTTCATATTCTAAATATGACATAAACATCGTAAAATTCGGGGGTAGGTTTTTTTTCGCCATGTGCTCGTGTAGTCCCATATACATCATTCTGTGTACAGTGCTTGTAAGTTGTAACTTTGCCAAGATTTGGACAAATTTCTTATCATTTTGATGATTCCAGAACCTTGCAATACACACAAATACTTATATACTAGATGATCAACCTTTTCTGATAGATTCCACACCGTTTCTTTTGCAATGCAATCACATGACTAGAACTCAACGTTATCTTTAAAGACTCTATCTGATGAAAATACAACTGTTTATTAATGGAAAGCTGAATGAATAGAATACAATATAAAGGAGGTCAAAATATTTTCCCTTTCAATATTGCACAAAAGCGAATTAAAACCGTATTTTCAGCACCTCTCCAAATTACAGGTCAACATGGGTCAAATTTGCCGCAGTTACAGTGACGACATAATATGTGCACCCGATCGGCTTGCTTATATAGCTGATGCAATGAGCCGTGCTGAATTAATTGTAAATTTGCGTACTCCACATATGAAGACGTCATCAATTCGATAGCTAGATTTTAGGTTAAAAATCTGGATTTTCAAAGATGTAACTTGTCTGATAGGCACTATTGTAGCATACAATTGGTATTATTGTAATCAATAGCTTGTAAGCTTTCCTTTGATATATATCTCATCCATTTAATTTTTCACTTCCGACAGGGTCTCAAAAAATATTATGTCCCTTTTGCAGTTAATTTTGCAGCTAACATCAAATTCTGTAAAACTTTGCAGGAATTATGTATATATGTCATGTACAGTATGTCCTATCAGTGAAATTCAAAGATAAGCAATGTCCGAGTATTTAAATTATGCAAGCAAACCTGTTAACTTTCTAGACTTCACTGTCAAACACTATCGAGTGACTGACTAACATTTTTTTTTTCTTTAGTAATAACATACATAAAATGAGCCGTAACAGGTACATGAGCATTTGTCTACATCAATAATCCACAACTTGTAATGGCCAAAATTAAACTGATTGAATCTTTGTGCAGCACAAAACGTACTACAATTCGGTAAAAGGGGCTGAAAATCAGTCATTTTCTTGCTCAAAACCATTTTCAAGCCCTTTCTTTTTGAGGAAAGTTCTAAATTATTCTTTCAAATGCCGTTCGAATTTAACCTTTCCATTTCGTTGGCCTGCAAATGGGACATAGGACCTTTAAACTTTAAAACCTCAGAGCTGTCATCCACGATCCACGAACAACGACTAGGGTTCACAGGAATTAAACAAAGAGTATTCAAAGTTTTACACTATGAGTCATGCAAGCAGTCATTTTAACTCAAGTGTACAAGCTGGCGTAACCTTGAGGGCCATCGCATAACTTAAAGTGAGGACGTAACCCCCCGCCCCCCCCCACCCCCTCTGCTAGTAACTATCAAGCCCTTATATATTATTGTTGTTGTTGTTGTCGTTGTTATCATCATCATCATTATTATTATTATCATCAATAATATTATCATTACATATCATATTTTTATTGTAATGGTTATTATTATTATGATCATAAGACTGACCTTGACATTGTCCTGATGACCTTCAAGAAGAATTAAAATGAGCTTCTCAACAAAGAAAATCCTTCCCATGATGCCAAGCTCTGCACACCAGCTTGTTATTGTCTTGACGTAGCGTGCCTTAGCTCGCATGTGATCCAGTCGCAGTAGAGAAACGGTAAGCCCTCCTGTGTCACCAAATGAGCGCAAAAATAATGTACATAATAATAACAATAGTAATATGTGAGATTTGTAAGACGCCAAGTTCACTTCAAGCCAAATGCTCAAGGCACACTTGTGAGACAAAAATGAAAAAGCATCTGCATTATACATTTTCAAAGAAAGTCTTTGAATTTGTCTTCATTATTGATAGATAATGCTGTCTGTAATCAGCGGCGTACAGAGAATTTTTTCACGGGGGAAGTTTTACAATCAGGCCCAAGTTTTCGCAACGACTCAGCCGGCCGCTGAATAAGTGGGGGGGGGGGG